>SNQJ01S0226554.1:0-14601 GCA_010110895.2 Picea sitchensis | reverse complement strand
GCAATTATAACTTATATGAATTATCATAAATCTTTCTCAGAACTCGACATGGCCCAATTTTCTTATAATTGAGTTTATTATATGTACCTCTGGGAAATATTTCTTTCCTAAAGTGTGCCATTATCAGATCTCCTTCAAAAACCTTTTTTTTTCTTCGCAAATATGTGAGTCCCTATTTGTATCTGATATTAATTTGTTGTACCTTCGTCTTAACCTACTCATGTATTCTCTTTGCAAACTCACTTGCATAAACACTCATTTTTTTCCACCAGATTTGGTGACTTAACCAAATAAACAAATACCTTTAGGGACATGTCACAAAAAATATGAAATGGACTCTTTCCCACGGATCTATTTATTGAATCATTGTAAGAAAATTATGACTGAGCCAAGACCAAATCCCATTGTCCTGGCTTCTCTCCACTCAAACTCCTCAACAAATTCCCAAGACTTAGGTTAACCACCGCGGTCTATACAACAACTTGGAACTCATATTCTTCCAAATTATCCTCCAAACGTGTCCAAGAAATATCGTCTCTCTTTCATAGGTGATATTTCTTGGTAGTCCATGTAACCGCACAATCTCTCTGAAAAATAAAAAATAAAAACCACTTTAGTAGCATCATTGGTATTCTTGCATGGTATGAAATGTTCAATCTTTGAAAACCTTTCCACTACAACCATCATAGAATCATGACCACTCTGTGTCCTAGGTAATCCCAAAATGAAGTCCATATGTATATATTCCCATGGTATTGTTATCCCCTATCTATAGATAACTAAGGAGATCAGGTCTCAAGGCCCATGGGTCCTAGACATGAAGTGTCGAGAGTCGAATGACTTGAGCATGGCCCTGGAGGGCCCCTCTTTTCTTCAGTGCAGCCCATCTATCAGAAGTGGAAGCATCCATCCCACTAGCCTAGTCTTGAAGTAGCAGTAAGTCTTGCTCCATGAGGTAATGAGTCTGGGTATCATGGTATTTGTCACTTTGATTATTGACTCACTTGAATATGTTGCATTGGATTCTCCTTCATTTCATAATGTTTTCTTGGAAATTATTCCCTTTAAACTATTCATACCTGGAAGGGTGACATGATTCCCTAGAAAGCTGATCTCCCTTTAGGATGGGTTGCCACTGGGTTGGTCTATGAAAGGGCTTAATCCATTCCCTCCATACTTACCAGTTTCCATCTTTACTCCTCTCATTTTCCCCTACCTTTGTTTAGGCATTGGGTTTTCCAAACTACGAATGGTTGTACCTTGCCATGTGGGAAGAAGGGGCTAAAGAACCAGGGGTAAAAGCACCTAGTAAGAGTTAAAATCCCAAATAAAACCTTTGAGATGTTTCACCCAGGGACTCACGAGAAAGCATTAAAAATATTCTCAATAAGAAAAGGGAACCTACAAGATAAATACACACTCAAGGTATTAGTTGGTGGATAGGAGGTCTCATCACAAGCTGACCTATTATGACCATGGGCATGTAGTAGTATGAAAAGGCCATATATCTGGTCACCAAACCAGGGTAGTGGCTCTTGGTGGCATAACCAAGCGAAAGGGGGTCATATCATGAGCCAACATTCTCATCTCCATGAAATGTCTATGGATAACATTGTCACCACTGGTCACCAAGTCAAGACAGTGTCCCTCAACTCTTCTCTTGAATAATAAAAACAAAAGATCAAAAGAAATGAAGCTAATAACAAAAGGAAATGAATGGGCTAGGAAACAATGGCATCTATGACAAGTTGCAGCTCACCCTCTATAAAGGCACCCATTGGTAATATTTTCATTTCCTTGTTATCATTACACCCCATGCCCAAACACTTAACCCACGCCACCTCATACACTTACATGACCTGGATTGGTTCTCACCTAGGAAACACCCCAAACTCAAGGAGTATTAGCCCAATAGGACACCCTGAGACCTTCTCCAAACCTGACTTGTTAATTTTTATAACATCTTTGAGAATTTGTCTAGGTAAATGGGGGTTTGATGCACATGTTTGCATACTTTAATTATTGGATATCATTTGCATGTTATGATCCATGTGACTTATGAACCCCTCGAGGGCATACTTGTTGTTGTTGCAAGACCTTGCCCAATGGATAGGTACACATGGGGGAATGATTAGCTTGGACCTTCATGGGGATGAAATCCCACAGATGGATATTGTAACCCCGGCTAGGGGAAAGAAGACATCATATATTTTCACCAAGAAGAATGAAGGATGTTTCCCTTGAGAGCAGTTGTGAGTTGGTTGGCATGTGTGGGCATCATTCAGGGAATTTGGAGGCCAAACATTCTGCATCTTAAGCCCAACGTTCCACCTTGGTGGTCCAACATCACCCTAGAAGGGCATGACATCGGCATGACATCACCCTTAGGGATGATTTTACATGATAATTAATTTTATTTATGCCAAATTTGAATTTATTTGTAAATTGGCCAGGTCGGCCTTATTTTGACCAGAAAATTAATTAAACATCAAAATTATGTATAAATAAACATAAAGTACTCTCATTTTTACACCAGAACTTCTCACACAAGAGGAGAGGTCTGAAATTTGCACCCTAGAAGGGTTATTGGCTGAAATTGTGAGTCAAACTCTTGTACAAGGTTGGTTTTTTGCAAGTTCGATCAATCTTGGAATCTTTTATGGTGATCTTGTATGGTATTTCATGATTATTCTTGGTGCAAGTAGGTAAAATCTGCATTTTTTGTCATCTATTGAATGGTTTATGTATGTTTTTATTTTCTCATACAAGATTATGAAATTTCATGATATTCTTAATGCTTGAAGTAAGGACCTTAAATTGCTACTTTCTTACTTTCTATTTGCCAAGATTTTCATTGAATTGATCTAGTAACTAGTGAAACCCTAGAGCCCTAGTTTCCTAGCACTCTAAGGTTTTGACCTGGTTATCTTTGCCTAAGTTCTTATCCCATAAGAAGCCTAAGGAGAGAAGGGTGCTAGGGCATATAATTTCCTACACCCTGGTATCTTGGTTTCTTGAGGAAAATGCATAGGGGGACTTAAGTTACTACTTCTCCTATGCATTCCTCTTGGAATTTTGTGCACTATCAAAATTGATTTGCAGCCTTCGGAGAAGTCATCCACTTAAACCCATAATCCCTAGAAGGCACTAGTTCTAGCCTCTCTCTTACTGAAGGATTGATTAAACACTCAAGCTCTCTTCCTTGAAGATTTTGATAACTTCTACTAACGCTAAACTAGACTAATTCATTAACTAACTTGTTGTTGTTGCAAATCACTGCTACAACCATACTAATCCATGTTAATTTGTTGCATTCAAATAACTTGCACCTAGCTCACTCGGAAATTGCTTGTGACAATTGCCAGTCAATCTACTAGATAAATGTTAAGTTTACATGGTGTTTCCTTGCAATTTTGAGCACTAGAATTTGATGTTGCTACAAAATATTGTTGTGGTCATCTAACTGCAGTAAATTCTATGCATAAGTGACCTTAAATGCTAGCTATACATTGAAAAATTTTCTTGCGACAATTAATTATCATTCATCCTAGTTAAAGATACATTTTCTTGTCTTTTTCAAGCAATTTCAAGGCATATTTTTTGTGACTGTTACAAAATACTTATTGTTGTTTTAAATTGTTACATTGCTGCAATTTTATATCAGCTAGCCTATTTTTTTAAGTTTCATGGTCTTAAGAAGCACTAACATCATATTTTTTACTTAAAAGATGCCATATTTCCTTTGTTGTCTTGTTTTGTGCAGGTACACTCCATTTTTACCATTATGTCATCCCTTAAAGACCTTAAAGAACCTTTTGACTTGAGTGACTAGTGAGAGGGGGGTTTTCTTTCATCCTTTCCTTAGTATTATCATCCCTTTAGGTCACTGGGGACGTCTCCCCTGGGGTAACTTTGATATACTCCTAAATAGAAAGGGGTTTCCTATTAAGGTGATAATGATAGGTCACCCCTTGTTACGCCAATATTGCATTCACTTGCCTTGGTCTTTAGGAAAGTATAGATTGTGCGATAACATTTTGACATCATTGTCGGGGAACATCGAGTCAATTTTTCTCAAATGACACTTTTCGGTAAGCCTTTATCCAAAGCCTTAATTTCACAAAGCTTACTTGGTGACTCCACTAAGGGTGATCCCCTCATCCCTTTGATAATATCAAGGATATTGTCTGGAGACTCCATTGATGACGACCCGTAGACGACGTCAGTACACACTTTTGTGTCATGTAGTTCCTATTTTCCCCAGGGCCCCACCTAAATGGGATTCGGAAGAACTCTTCAACCCTTTAGAATTGGCCAATATCCAAGGAGGATTACATGATCTCCCTAAAGATGTTGATTGATGGATACCCAAGTTTTACGGAGAATCTGGGGCTTCTAGTAACACACATTGGACCAATTTTTGTGAGAGATATGACTTCCATCGGTCTTGGAAATAACATCTTGACACATTCATGAGACTTTTCTTTGCCTAACTTACTAGAGATGCTAGAAAATGGAGCACTAACCTCCCAAGCAAAATCCTCACAACCTGTGAAGATTTAGAATAAGTTTTCCTCCAAAGATGGGGCATGATGGAAGATATGGCATCCCTCTATTCCCAATATCCCAACATTTGCAAACAAAACGATGAAGTTGTTAGGGAATTTAATGGCAGGTTTAATAACTTACTTGGTCGAATTGATTTCAACTTTCTACCGGAGAGTGTTATTCTCGGACAATACTTAAATTCTTTCAAAGGAAACTTCCAATCCATCCTCAGGAATGGATTCCCTATTGTTGGTCCTAAATTCTACACTTGACTCCTAAAGGGCAGAGCTAGGCCACCTGAAGTTTGGAATAGTTGGTTTCCTTTTTAATTTTTTTGGTTAGTTAGGAGATTGGTTCTACCAAGACAAGAGAATGGTTGGGGTTGGAAAAATGATGCAGATGAGGGTCCTCCTTGGTTGGTGGCACACAAATGATAGATAAGTGAAATAATAAAAACCAAGGGAAACAACAAGCCACTCAATGAATAATCTATTGCAAGAAGTTTAATACTTAAAATATCATTTCAAGGAATTAAACATGTATCAAAAACACAATTACTCCCTCAGGTTGTGATAAAAACATTTCTTCACCAAGAATTAGTTGTTTTCAAAGGTTGCATATCAATAAAGACAAGTTACACAATAGCTGAAAGAAATGAAATGTACTTTATACAAATCAAAAATTGTATTCAAGATAAGATTAAAAGAGACATGAATATTTGAAAGAAACATTGTCATCAAGAGTATGTTCACCAAGTAGAGAGCTCTAATCCATGCATTGAATGGGTACAACTAGTTGTTGTATTGATATCCTTTCCCAAAAAAACTGAACCCCTAAAACATACAAAAACTACATATTTATCAGAGTTGCAGAGGCTCTCATCCATTTGGGAGTGAGACTTAACTCTAGATTAACAGTTGTAGAACAACTTATTAACTTGACTAAAACACTGCTAGAGTAAAGCAATGTATACTTCACACTTGACTTAATCAAAGAGAGTGGTTATTATCACACATAAAAAAACACTTATTATTCTTAAAACTAAAAAGAGTCTTGACCTGAATAATTGAAAATTGATACTAGCGATGAAACTGGACTAATGCATGCACTGGAATGAATTGGGATTAGCAGTAAAAGACTAGGAGCGATGAAACTGAGTTTTGCATTGAGCATTGGCATGCATGCACGCTACTTGAGGAAGAGGTAAGTCTTCTGGTGCTTTTTTGGAGTCTTTGACATTCCTTCTATAGTCTGGATTATAGTTTCTCGAGTTCCCGATTATGGTGTTGCAGAGTCCGGATTCTGAAATTTTTATTCTATCCCTATTGACTATCAGCGAGTTTCTTTGTCTCGATCATAAGTGGACCTTCTTCCTGATTTATCTGTGATGGACTGGTCGTAGTCTGCTAGCATACTGCTTCTCCTCGTGACTTTCCTTTGACGATTTGGCTTAACGCCCAGTTTTGTTTCCATGTTCTACTCTCGGATTGGACCCTAGACGTGATATAAGCACGTGATTGCAAAGTTGTCAAGGGTAGTTTGGATCCACACCACTCCGCCTCCCAAAATACACCACCAAATTCCACGTAATTCTCTAGTTATACCATGGTTTCAATTGTGGGAACGAAGGATGTTAACATTCAAGCATTTTTTGTCCTAGCAATGAAGTGTGGTCGTCGATCGTGTTGCAATCTGCGATCTGGGTAACCCTGCCATTTTAGCGCCCTTCTAAAGTTGTATCTGTCTACCATCTTATAACTTCCATAGCCATATTTAGCGATGGTGCAAATTTCTTAGAGCTCGGGAGCTTCTGAATGTGGAGCATGAATATCTCCCAAAGTGACTTTCTCCTAGAGTGATGTGGTAGTCTCTCGTCACTTCGGCACTTCGGTGTTCGGGAGATTTTGAATGCAAAGTGTATATAACTCTCGAAGTGTCGAAATCGTGAAGTGATTAGCGTGTTATTATCACTAATTAAACCTGGATTAAGTTTTTTTTATCATTTAAATATTTTGGGACTTCGGGGATGCGGGTTTCAGAGAATTGTTCTTGTAAAGCATGAAAATATCCCGAAGTAGTAATGGCTCAAAGTAACGTGGCAGTGAGGGCCCACTCCGGCACTTTGGGGATCTGAACCTTCGTGGGTTCTCTCTTGATATTAAACCTCACGTGATTCAACATTATGAATGCACGAAAATTGTCGATCTAAGTGGCTTGTTGGATCTCCACCGTTGCAATTTTAATCTGCCTGTTCCAACAATCTGAGCCCGAAATTGACATATTTTGAATTGTTGTTTTTTCTTGCGGAAGCTTATTGTGCATACAAAGGACTTGGTGGACCCAGATGTCTCCTACGCACACGAAAGGATTGGTGGGGCCTGTTGCATGCTTGATTATTTGCAAACATGATGACAAGTATTTAAAACGAAATCATGATATGTGTTTACCCTTCAAGAAAACAGAAAAACTTTGTGCAAAGAATCGGTCAAGAAAGACAATAAGGAAAACCAAGTTATTGAGAAAACGAAAAACTGACTTGAACAACTTCAAGAGGAAATATTTCATGAAGGCATAGGGAAATGAGAGAGAGGAGAGGCAGTTGTGCAGACCTAGGTTACAACATTGGTTCCAACCGGGGATAGCACTTCCCTAGGAGGTGCTAAGAACAACAGATCAGTTCCTTTGAATTTAGTAACTTCCTCCCACCTCCCTTTTCTTTCCTTTGTTCTATCTTACAGCCATGCATCTCTAAAAATTAATTTTGAAGCTAACCCCCATGTCTTTTTTGGGTTATGGAGTCCTTATTAAAACTTGAAACTACAGATAAACCCCAGTGCCTTTGTTAGTATATGGAGTCTTTATTCACACACAACTAACTAATCAAATGCAAAAAACAAAAGGAAAGCATCTATGGTACAAGAGGGACCTTCCCTCATCCTTAAAAAAAATAGTGTTTCAGGAAGCGCCCATTTACTGGGCCTCCGAAGATCGTTGTATCATATAGATTGTGCAAGATAAATGTGTTATTTTCCATAACCTCAACCACCTTAAAAGGGCCAAACCAGAGGTTATAGAACTTACCATGCTTGGACTTTTCATCACTTTTGGCATCCCACCTCAAGACCAGGTCACCTTCTTGAAACATCTCCTTCTTGGTTTTCTTGTCAAAGGTTGATTTGATCTTGCTTTGGTATGCTTCGGTCACCTGATCCAATGCTTCTCTCTTCTGTTGAACCTCTATAATCTAGAAGATTCTCCTTTGGATGTCATTTGGCTCCTCAATCTCTTCCTATAATAATTTTAGGAATGGTATACCAAGATAGGTGGGAAAAATAGTGTCTACGCCATATAAAAGTTGAAATGGAGAGGTTCCCAAATACCTCTTGGTGTTGATTTTGTCGGCCCACAAATCATATTTGAGTTTAGAGTCCCAAGATTTCTTGTTTTCGGTCAACAACTTTTTGATAATCCTGATGAGAGTTTTGTTTGATGACTCTACCAGACCATTCCCCTGAGGGTAATAGGGCGTGGAATGTGTCAAGGAAATGTTATGATTGACACAGAATTCAATCATGGATTTGGACTTGAATACTTGGGAATTGTTTGTTATAATCTTGTTGGGGCAGCCGAATCTGGAAAAAATATTGGTTTCTAGGAAATTCATGATCACCTTGTCCCTGGCATTCCTGGTGGGAACAACCTCGATCCACTTGGTGAAATAGACAATGGCAGTGAGAATCCACTTGTGTTTCCCACTGGAGGATATATTTATCTCACCTATGAATTATAACCCCCATTGTTGAAATGGACCACTGGAAGTGATAGGTTTTAGGGGTAGTGATAGTAACTTTTGTTTTTCTGCAAATTTCTGACATTCATTGCAAGCCCTAATAGTAGTAAATATATTAGAGAAAAGGGTGGACATTTAATACCCTGCCCATAGGATCTTGAGAGTTGTGTCCTTCCAATGTTGGTGTCCTCCACATACTCCTCTATGCATTTCTAGTGTGACTTGTTTGGCTTCATTTTCATCAATGCATTTTAATAGGATGCCAACAGGATCTCTCCAATACAAGTTTTGGTTTGAGATGCGGAATTTGATTTCCTTCAATTTGAGGGACCTGGCCTTTGTCTTCTTTAGATCTGGTGGACATTCAAGATGTTGCAGAAAATAAATGATGTTTCTATACCAAGGTGAAGAGGAATAATTTTCAAATACCTGCATGTTGTCTTGTCCAGACCGTATGATGGGCGCATATGATTGGGTGAATATTTGATGTAATTCTAGCACCTCACAGTTTGATTCTGATAACAACTTGGCAATTACGTGTTCCTTAATCAGCTTGGTGGGTTTTATGTGCAGGTCATACTTCCCTCTTTTCCCCTCACTGTCTGGCTGGACCATAATCTCTTTGACATTGCTGCTATGAACGAAGGTTGTTATGCTAGACTGTAAGACATATACCCTGAAGGCCTTGAGTGCATTGACCAGTGCATAAGCCTACTTTTCTAATATATCATACTTCATCTCAGCATCTCAGAGAGATTTTCTAAAAAAGGCTATGGGTTTTTCATGCCCTTATCAATTTTTCTGCAGTAGTACAACAACAATGGTTTCCTCAGAAGCGAAAGAGAAGATGAAGAAATCTTTGGCATAGTTAGGGTTGGATAATACAGGGGCTTCAACTAAATCCTGCTTGATCCTTTGGAATGTTGATTTTGCCTTTGGTGACCATTTTATCACAGCATCCTTCTTCAACATGTTAGCGATAGGCTTAAGAATTTCAGCGAAATTTGGCACAAAGCACCATAGGAAGTTTATCTTGCCAATGAAAAACTAGATAGCCTTTTTATTTTTGGGTATTTCAATCTCTTGAATGGCATAGACTCACTTCAGATCGATTTTTATACCTCTTGTTGATATAATGTGGCTCAGGAGATTCCCTTCTGGCATGGAAAAGTGGGACTTTCTAGGATTCAGAGATATTCCATATCTCCTGCATTTCCGGAAAACCATATATAACCATAAATTTGTCCATTTCCCCCACGAAAGATATGTCCATGGCCCTCTAAAAATTGGCCCCTGCGTTCATCATCCCAAAAGGCATCTTGTTGTACATGAATGTTCCCCATGGGGTGGTGAATGTTTTTTTTTTCTTTTTCCTCTTCACACATCGCTATTTGGTTATAACCAGACTATCCATCTAACAAGGAAATCCTATGGGAACCTACCACCCTCTATAAAATATGATCCATCTTCGGGAGGGGGTAATTGTCCTTTAGAGAACACTTGTTGAGATTTCGGAAATCAACACACAAGCGTATCTCCATGTTTTTCTTTCTCATAGGTACCAAGTTGGCCACCCAACTTGAGTACCTCAATGGTACAATAATATTTGCATCCATCATTCACTTCATCTCTGTCTTGATTATGGACATCAGCATGGGATTAAATTTCCAAATCTTCTATCTGAATGGCTTGGAGCTAGCCTTCAGAGGTATCTTGTGTTGGATGATGTCAATGTCAAATGTATTTAAATCCTCATACGACCATGAAAAAGTATCAGCAAACCCTTTGATGAGACCGACATACCTGTCCCTTTGTTTCGCAGCTAATGCTTTGGACAGCTTGATGATCTTGGGATTCTCAGTGGTCCCAATATTGCAATCTCTTATCTCTTCTTCTTGATTCTTCATGGTGGTTTCTATGGAAACATCATTATGGTCAAACACCCTCTCCAATGGAACTAGTCCTCTTGGAATGTGATTGGATTTCAGCTCCACAATATTGTGGCCAGCTATTGTCTTTAGCAGATGAGATGTTTGTTGATTTTCTGATTAATTATTTTCACCTTCTTGGATTTATTTGTCAATTGAGATATTGGAGAATTCATCAATGGTATGTAGAAACATCTACAGCTCTAGATCATCACTAAAGACTTGCCAGTTCTTTATGTTGTCTGGTATGGTTGTCCTATGTCTGATTTCCACCTGATATTTAATATTTGGACCAATGAGAGGTCTAAAAGTGCTGGCAGCCAAGGCCAAAGAATATTCCTTTTGATTCTCCTCTTTGGGGATGAAGGATGTATTAAATGCTAGAAAGAAATGGTCGATCAGTGTTGGCATCCAATTCAATTTTTTTTAGTTGCCCAAAAAAAGCTGCCTACACCTAATTGTTTTCTAAATCGACAAGTCATCGTTGCATTTTGCAACTAGACATTTGTTTCATTTCTTGCGACAATGGCAATTCGATTTCGATTCAGTTTTCACAACTGAAAGTGTGAAAACCCCTCCATTGTTGTTGGACTGTCGTAGTCTTTTATTGATTTTCTGAAAGACACTTTACCATTAGTTTATTGTATGACTATGAACGACTTTCAAACTATGCCCATTCGCCTTGATTGCGCATTTTGAATTTGTTTGATTAATAAGCCATTGAGCATGCAAATTTATTGGCTACATTTGATTCTACAAGGATCAAGATTGATGTTGGTTTTATATGATGTGACCCTTATTGTTTTAAACCTTTGACTTATCAATTTTACAAAGTTTTTGGTCATAATGTTTCATAAAACTTTGATTATAATTATGCTGTGAGCGCATGATCAATATATGAGTTTCGATTTGCATGGCAAAGGTTTGAATTAAAAATCTCGATCAGGTGAACTTTTGGTTTGATTTAATAAGTCTGAACTTATACGATGGCACGATTGGATTAACATTGGTTTAAATGTTTGTTTTGATTTAATGATTAATACATTGGTGCGTTGTTTAACTTTGGGTTTTGATTTGGATCATTGCTTGGTATGTTGTTTTATGGGTTTCGATTGAATGGTTTTAACTTATGGTATGGCGCATTGATGTAATATACTATGGCAAGTTGATACATTGACCACCGCCCAAACTATTTGGTTGGCCGATTCATATGGAGTAAACGTTACGATTATGGATGGAACAACACTGTACTCAGTAATTAATACACTGCATGGCGATGGTAATCCCACCACCTTCGCACGCATACAATTAATCCTTGCCTCTTTGAGCGCTACAGCTGTTAGCCGTAACCATTTTTCGAACCTGTGCATTGTTTTGTTCCGTTCAAACCCTACTATGCAGAGAATCCATGGCTCCAGTCGTAAGGGCTGAGCCCAACGGGTGCCAAGCATTGTTGATGTTTGATGGCGCTTATAGCGACCTGGAAAAATTTGGATGGCTCTCGTTCATAAGGAAATTCAGTGGTCATAACCCTAGTGTGGCTCGGAAATTTGCGTTATCATTCGATGGCTACCGAGCCAAAGTTGGAGATGTGCAACTTGAAATTAATGAACAGTTTCTTAGCTCGGCAACCAACCTGCCTGTTACAGGACAGAAGTGGTCCAAAAGTTGCAAGGTGGATGATGTCCCGTGGACATTGTTATTCCAGTCTCGAACAGTGAACTCCTGCGACAAAGGCTTGCCTGCAAAAATGTTAAAACCACGCTGGTATGATCTCCTAATGATAATCAAGCAATTCATTACTTGTGAGGGCAGGTACGGGTTCGTTTTCTTGTTTCACCTTCGTCTATTGATGGTTTTTATGGGTTTCGAACTTAGTATGCCCCACTACCTGCATAGAAGTTTGTTCAATATGGCTAAAAGGTACAAGCGTAGCCAGGCTGACACCAGCCTCTTCCATTTGGGGTTGATTAAAATGATTATGGTTTATGAGTTGGGGTTACGACGTGATTGTTGGGATGATTTTCTCAGATGTAATGGATTTGAAGAATCAAACCCTCCGCAGGTTGATAAACCTATGGTGGCTGAAACCCAGCCTATTCCCCCTATGCCTTACAGCGTTTTTCTACCCAAACCTCTACCCGACCCACCTACGAATTTGACTATGGATGTGACTAAACAGGTTGAAATTGCTAAACCCGCAACCAAAAAACATAAAGCTAAAACTAATGTTAAAGGCAATAAAAACACTCGTTTAATCTCTCGCATGGCGAGAAATAGACCTAAACCCCCTGCCAACTCTGAGCCTATCGTGGTCAGCGAAGACTCTAATTCAGAGATTGAGCGTTTTCTCACCGAAGAGTATCCTTACTCGGAAGGTTTGTGTGACAAGCCTGCATATGACTTTGTCAAGAATTTACCACCTTGTCTGCGGGATGATCCTAAGCTCCCTGGCATTGAAATACCTCGTGGAACCCTCGATGAATCATCGAAACCCCCTTCTTCTCAACCTACTGTTCCACCTTGCGATCAGTGTGGGTTATGGTTGGAGAGATACTACTTGGATGTGTCGATGTTGCAATCCAAAATCCATGATTTGGAAAACCAAGTGGCAAAGCTCACTAGTCGTAATGCGAAGGTGGAACCCTCTGACAAGAAGCAACGAACAACTGGTTCAATTCTATTCAAGAATGTTGAGTCAGCCATGGCAATCGTCAATTCCAAATTGGCGTAGCCTCAGCAATCTCGCTGGTATAACTTTCACCCATTTATATGGCACGTTCATAAACTCTGTGTACAATGTTGACCTGCTCTGTCATGCATTTGTTATATATAAGTTTTGTTAATTAATTTTTGGATTGGTTTTGATTAGATTTAATTTGATTGATCATGATTGGATTTGATTTGAATACTCTATTATTGATATCTTTTCTAAATACAGGTTATTTTGGTATCCTAATCTTGGAACACAGTCAATATCTCTTTTCGATTTGGTTATATCTTGTGCGATATGATGGGCAAATTGGTTAGCTGTTGTGATTGTATATTTTATGTTCGGACCAATTCGAATATCATTTTGTTACATAATCAAATTACGAATAGATATGAATAGTGGTTGTTATACCCAACCGACTCAATTTGGACTGTATTCGATTGTAACAAATATATCGTTTGAATTTGATTTGAGGAATGGATTGATCGTATCCAAGTCTTACGATTTGTGTCTATGATTAAATTCAGTCATATCCACTTAAGTTATTTGCCCGGTTTATATTATGGATTTTGTTGACTCTATCAAGACCCAGTCGGTTGACTGTGTGGTGATCAATAACGAAATGCGTTTGATTGTTACTCATTCAGTCTGATTCCATTCTAAATGATTTACCTATCTTTGCATTTAACTGAACGATATCGATTTATTGCTATGACTATAATGAGTCAACGATGGTTATGATCATTATTTTTGTCATGTCTGTTCACCATGCGATACTCAGCACCGCATTCTACAACAAATTTTAATGGATATGTTTCGTTTTGATTGTAATTGCAACAGCCTTTCCATTTTGACAATTGAATAAAACGATATGAATTTCACACAGTTGTAACCAATCGATTGTGATAAGGATTGATTATTATCATATCTATTT
Organism: Picea sitchensis; assembly: GCA_010110895.2. Lineage (NCBI taxonomy): Eukaryota > Viridiplantae > Streptophyta > Pinopsida > Pinales > Pinaceae > Picea > Picea sitchensis. The sequence goes on along the minus strand of SNQJ01S0226554.1, from coordinate 688 downwards.
TGGATTACATCATACGATTGGCTTGTAATTTCATTTGGATACGAAACAATATGATTATTATTTGCCCCGATTTTATGATAACTAAAAACAGAGCATTCTTTACTCTGTTCCGATTCCATTTATTTTGATATGATTTAATTTAAATGATAATTTCACTTGAATTATTAGTAATTCGTTTTTGAGGATTATTAAAAGATGATTCGATTTGATTGAGATCTGGTCTTGTTTGCTATTTTTGACTAGCTACAGAATCAAATGATTCTGTAGCTAAGTCTGTAAAGTCAATTTTTTATTGTTTTCCTAATAAAATATCCTTCTAATTTGATCTTTGTGTTCTATTGCAGGTAAATTCGAATTTGCAATTGAGTGGTTGAGCAGTTAGAGGATATCTCAAGGATTTCACTTGCATTTTATTTTCTTAGTTTAGAAGATTTTGGGGATTTTTCCCAGATTATGTATTTTATTTTGATATTATCCACAAGGAAGTTTTACCTTGTGAAGAGTCTTATAAATACTTATGATTTTTGTAATAATCATCATCCTCGGTTGTGGGAGAACAAGGATATGTAATTCTGATACAAACTGGAGCAGAATTGATGTTTTGTCATAGCTTTAGCTTCTCAATATATCAACATTTTGTTTCATGTTTTGTATATCACTTTGTTTATGGTTTATGATTACTTTAGCT
>SNQJ01S0226553.1:0-14601 GCA_010110895.2 Picea sitchensis | reverse complement strand
AACATGTACCATAAATAAGTGCATCAACCATGCACCAACCTGTAATCAACCTGTACCATAAAAAAGTGCATACAACCATGTACAAATTGCATACCAATCATGTGTCAAATACTCATCCACTATGACTCATCAATATGTATCAACTTCATCAACTATACACCTCATGTATGTGCGCCAACTCATCAACTACTTGTCTCAATCATGTACTAAACATGCACCACAACTGAAATCCCTCATCAATTTCATCATCCAAATCTAATTTGTAGCTCTATAATAGACCTGGTGTATATTATCACATTCCTGCAAACTTTTCTTAACTTTAAAAACAAGAGACTATGATTTTCATCAAACTTTTCTTTAGTCTCACATGCCTAGTTTTGGATTAGTCAACAACCTTAAATTGAAGTAATCATAACTTTGAACCTGTAATGTATAAAGATTTGAAACTGATACACAATGTTCTTCAGTGTTTTTTGTTCAATTCCTCCAAGTGTCACTACTTGGAACCTCTCATAAAAGGAGTTATAGCAAAAATGTCATACCTTGCTAAATTCTTGCTTATTCTAGAGAGCGGCCTTGTAGAGCGTACCCTGGAAAAAATATTTGATAAATGGATCTGAAGCTATTACACAGCATACTACATACTGTACCCTAAACAACACAATTGGTCTCACTGAAGTTGGATCTGTTATGAAGAAGTTATGACGTTGTTACCCAAAACACCTGATTTTGACTAGTTTCAGGACTTACCACAAACCCTATTTTCCACGGAGTGTAACTCCCAAAATACAATGACCCAAAAGATGAATTTTTTACCAAAGATATTTGGATATGTTTTATCACTTACATAGAAATTGCAGGATCTGAATCATTATAGAAAAAAAGTTATAGCGAAAATGGTGAGATGACCTATAAATAACATACCTTAGAAAACACCATCAAAATAATTTATCCTTCGTTGCATTTCAGCCTTCTTTTCTTCATTTTTCTCATAATTTCGGCTTAGATATCATTTGGTTACCTCAGACACCTATAGATATTCAATATTCTCAAGTGTGATTCAAATGAGAGAGCCTTGTCTCTTATTTATATTCTTCAAGTAGCTTCCTTAAAAACATCTTCTAGGTCACTTAGCCCACTTTCCTTATTTTAGGGTTGGGTCCACTTCTAATTTCTTCATTAAATTTGTTATTGAAATTATTTATTTTGTATTCACTTTTAATTATAATACATTCATCAATTCACTTTATTATTTACCTTTTAAAATCACTTAAACCACTTTGATTACTTTGACCTTTTGGGGCTTCTAGATGACATATGAGGGTCCTCCAACTTCGTAAGGCCTTAACTCTCAAACCGTGAGGATTTATGTGACATTCTACATACCACCAGAAACAGAATGACATGTACTATCCATATAGAATAGTATTATCTGAAATATATCCATAACTCATGTTGGTACCCATTAAAAACTTACGTCCATTACCCAAACTGGGGTCTCCAACTTCTCATGGCCATAACTCTCTAACCGTGAGAATTATGTGACGTTCCACATACCCGAGTAAATGACAAGCACTATACATCTAGGATGGTTTCAATAACAAAGTCACTCTTCATCTCATTTATTCCACAATTGGCATGGGTTCTCTTACTCAACAGAAAGGCATCTTTCTCGTGAGGGCTTTCACCATGGGGACCACTATGGAGTTCATCCATATTTACTTCTTATCAACCATGACAAAAATAATGAGTCATATTTACATCAAACCAATGTGGGTCCATTACTTAAAACTTTTATGCTATGGGTCTTTCTTCAGGGTTGTATCAATGACAACCAACCCATTAACCAATCTCTCCTTTGGCATTGATGGCAACACTCTATTTAATACTAAAATCATATCGGTCCTTACTCCCCCTTGGAACCATGTCTTTGTCCTTTGCATGTGATAAATCTTCTCCCCTTGGAACCGAAGCATGTCCCATCGATAAATCTCCCCTTTGTCATCAGTAGCTGAGAATTGTCTCCATCTGGGGTTGCTCCTTCTGACTGAATTGTTCTCTTATGTTGCTTCCTCATGTGCATCTAAGACATAGAGGATAATAATTCAAAAAACATTCAAAAATGTTCATTTTTGGAGTGAAATAACTCAAGTCTTTGACAAAGATGTTCAAAGGCTTCCCATCGTGTAAGTGTTTTGTGTATGTGCATGATTGTTCTTTTGTGCTTACCTTACTCAACTTTGATGTTCTTTTCACGCCAGCATGTTCCCATTAGAAAGTGATACTTTATTGGTGTGGCAGTATTGGAGTGCATCAAGGTTTTAAGGATATTCATGGCATATTATCAATATATTGGAATGGGCTCATCCTTCTCAACACATTATGTCATCAAAGTTTGTTCATCCAAAGAACACATTGTACAACATGTTGTTGCTTTACAATATACTACGCCTCGGTTGTAGATAAAGATAAAGATGATTGTTTATTATCGTTATCATGATGTCGAACCTCACCACCTAAGTAGGAACATTGCTCCACTTGGTACCGGTCATCAATACAACACCTTGTCTGCATCTATGGGAATTAAGTGATAGATCCTTTTCTTTGGATACCATAATCCAAACTCTTACATTCCTTTGAGATGTCGAAGATCCTCTTCTTTGCTAATGTGTAATTCCTTTGGTGCTTCTTGAAATCGTTGCCACTGTCTCTTCAAAGTCGATTCCCTTCAATCTATGCATATCCTTTACATACCAATCTATCTTTGTTCCTTGTAACTTGTCCATCTTCATTCAATTTATTCCTTTCGAAAACTCATTTTGTGCCGATCACATTTTATTCTTCTTTGGTCTTGGAACCAATTCTCAAAGAGTGTCATTTTCTCTATTTGATCAATTCTTCATCCATGGCCCTTATTCCAAATTCATGCTTGTGGCCCTGCTAAAATAGTTTGGTTCAATTGTAGATAAAGAGTGCTAGGTGTGTTTGTTAGGTGAGGCAGTTTTCTTCTAGTCTCAACTCTGCATCTTTTGTTTCAATAATAAATCTAATCTAAAGGATGATTCTTACGTATTTTCGTTTGCTAGGTGTCTTTGGAGATGCTTGTGAATTTATCTTCTTCTTTTGTCGGATTATCTTCATCTTCATCTTCCTCTTCTTCTTCTTTTCATCTTCTTCTTCAAAACTTGTTCCATTGATTTTCTTTCTTCTTTTCTTTGATTACAGTGCATGCTGTTTCATCCAATTGTTAGTTGATGTTTCCACAACTTTGTTTAATCTTAGATTGTAACACTTGTATGCTTTCCTTGTGCTTGAGTAACTAATGAGTATTCCTTTGTCCTACGAGGTCAAACTTTCTCATTCTGTCATCTTCTCTTTTGATGTAGCATTTGCTTCAAAACACTCTGAAGTGTTTCACATTTCTTTGGTCTTCCTTTCCATAGCTCATGAGTTTTTCTCGGTGTTGTTTTTGAGAATTACTGTGTTTTGAATGTGAGCTGTTGTATGCATTATCTTCTATGTCCAAAATATCTTTCAACTTTGAATCATTATCATTTTTGAGCCATTTCTTGTGTTGTCCTATTCTTTCTTTCAACAACTCCATTGTTGAAAAGGGATGTCCTAGCGTAGAATTGCCCTTTTATTCCATGATTTGCGCATTAGTTCATAAATTCGTTTAGAGTGAATTCTCCTCCATTATCCGATCTTAAGCATTTGATTCTTAATCCATCTCATTTCAACCATTTCCTTATAGATCTTGAAATTTTCAAAGCTTAGATTTGTTTTCTTGAGAAATAAAGCTGCGGTCATTCTTGTATAATCATCAACTAATAGCATGAAATTATCTCTCACCTTTTGAATCCTTTGTTGTGGATTGGTCCAATTGGTGGTATGCACAATTTCTAGTGGTTTGTTGTTGAATATTCCTACGATTTGGAAATTTGGTCTTTGTTTGCTTTCCTTGTTTGCAATGCTTGCATGAAGTGTTGTTTGGTTTCGTGATCACAGGGCATTTCTCTGATTGCATATATTTTTCTAACTTTGACAAGGTTAAATCAAAATGCATGCTTGACCCATTCTTTTGCACCATAGCCAACTTTCATCTTCCTTTCCTGAATGAATTTTTCATTCCCAATATCACTTAACATATATGTTGCTTGGTTCTTGCAGCTATGGCGACCAATTTTCTTGAACCTTCTTTTCTTATCTCATACTTTTGTAAATCGAAGTAACTTTATGACCTTGCTCACACATTTGACTCACATTTGACCTTTTCATTCTTGTTCCTACAATTGATTGCCTTTTCCAGTGATTTTGGATGGATCATCATTTCAAAGGAAGTGATCCATCTCTTTCCTTTAAATGATATAAGAAATTTGTCTCTATCACTGTCATGTGTTTCGAACATCCTATCAACATACCAAGCAAGTTTCTTTTGTTTGGCTTGTATTTGTGCATTCTTCATTGCTATCGATCTTGCTTTCTTATCCATGTCATTTAAAGGGTTCTTGTTTGTGACTCACATTTAGGGGTTTTTAGGAGGGACTGCCATTCTGTTATTTTTGGCCATGTGTCCCAAAATTATTTACATTTGTAACATTTCCTTGATTGCTCAAAGATTCAAAGTATTTATGCACCTTCTCGTGTTTCACTAGGTCTTCTTGAATAACCTTTGTGTATGGCTCTCAAAGTAGTTATTGTTCTGTTGTTAGCTCTTAATTCTGACTTTATGTCCAAAATTATTACATGCATAACATAAACCAAAAGTATAGTTTGATACACGAGTGGTTAAAGATATTATGAAAGGAGGGTGCTCTTATGAATCCTTCTTCTTCTTGGGGCCTACTATCTATCGCAATTTGTTGATTCGAAATCTAAAATCTTCGATTGGAGGAGTGTCCATGTAATCTTCATGTATATCTTTATCCCCTTTGATTGTTTTACTTGCGTAATTTTTGGATTTGTTTCTTGCTCACATTTGTTTTGAGCTTGATCCTTTTCACCATGCGATTGACAAGTCGAGACTTGTCAAGATAAGATTTTTTATTTGTTGATAATGTCATCCAGAATGTTTGAGCTATTCTACATATTTTTCTTTTGAATATCAGCACTTAATTAGTGACAATCCTCTGCTTCCAGGTTTCCAATGATCCATCCTTTCCTTCTAGATGTTCTTTGAGTGTTTCTTCAATTCTTTTATCTTCTTCTATTTGAACCTTTCAATTTTGTGATCATTTGTTCCTAGTTCTTGAGTGTCTTTTTCTTATCTAGTTCTCCTTATAGTTTTCTTGTTTTTTCTTCACCGAGAAGTCAACTTCTTCCTCTTCAATTTCTTCTTCCTTATGCTTCTTCGTATTCTTCTTCAAAGTCTTCTTTATCAAAGTCTTCCTCTTTGCCATGAATAGAACTCTCTCCTGATGTTGTTTCACACCTATCCTTGATTTCATCTTCATCGATGATGAGATGTCTTCTGAATTATAAGCGTTTTTTCTTGATTACTTTCTTTGTAGTTTTTTTACGTTTATATGTTTGTTTGCCTTTTGGTAACCTTCATCATTTCTCTTTTCTTGTAAGGAACATTTTGTTAGCAAAATTATTAAATACCATCACAAATTAAAACAAATTAAAGATCTTATCCTCGTACCTATCATTGGTTCCCTTATTCCGATCTTTGGCCGAAGTTAATACTTCTTCATCACATGCTTCAAGGCGATCGGCTAGCTAGCGCTATATTATTCTTGTTTCTTTTCTTTTCCTTTGATCTTTTAGATGCTTTGAAGGCTACATATTTTACATATGGATTTTCCTATGGGTTCTCATCTCATATCGTAGAGATTCATACAATCCAGGTCCATGCTTATTGAGTTTAGATCCGATATTTCTTCAGATGTTGATATCTTAGGGTTGAATCTCATGGGAAGAGATCTTAGGTACCTTTTGAACAATTATAGATTCTTCAATTTCTACTCCCAATCCTATGACTGCATTCATTTCCATTATTTCGTAATACAAGTGAGCTGCGATATCTTCATCCTTCATTTTAGTTGTTCAGTGACCTCTGTAAGTTTTAAGCTTTCTTTGCTTTGACTTTTGAATCTCCCTTCATAAATATTTGAAGCTTGTCCCAAATATCTTTAACATGTATTTACAATGTGCAGCTTTGGTGGATACCGTATCACTAAGACCATTCAAAAAGTGCATTTATGTCTTTGGAATTATTCTCCTAGAAGTTCTTTGCTTTGTCATTTGTTGGTGGGCTGTTGTTGGTGTTGTGTATCTATCCACAATTGATTATGGAAAACAGAAATCCCATGTGCTTGTATATATGTCTTCATCCTTATTCTCCAAAAAGCATGCCACGTCCATCAGCTGTGGTATTCCATTTTTATATGATTGGTACTCTCCATGATCTACATTTGAGTGGTTAAACTAATTTTTTAAAGGAACCTACTCTGATACAATTGTTGGATTAAAGGAGGCGAGGGGTGAATGGAGTAATAGATTAATTATAATCATTTTTATTCAAATGTTATATCAATGTAGAATTGTATCCAATAATGAGTGGTAAAAATAAGCAATCAAACACATACACAATACACGAGTGTATTACGTAGAGCCAAATCGAGGAGAAAACCACGAAATGTTTTTCTTATATGTCTTAAATAATTACATTCATTGGGAGCAACAACTTCCTCTGTTTTCCAACTACAACTAGAAAGAGGATCCAACCCCTAGTTTCTTAGGCTACTGACTGAGAAGGAATCTCCAACTCCCAATTCTGGCTACAACCAGGAAGGAGGCTACAACCCAATGTTCTCAGACTACAAGCACTTGTCCTTGCCCCATCCTGCCACCCTGAAGTAGAAGTGGGATGATGGAACCACTGTCACACTATCAGCGTGAGATATACCATTGTAAACAAGTACCAATGAAATCAAAACCATTGCATCCTTTGGACTCAGCCTATAATCAGCATGTACCATAGACAAGTGCATCAACCATGCACGCAAACGTACAACCCTATACCATAAACAAGTGCATCCAACCATGTACAAAGGTATGTGCCAATCATGTGTCGGCTACTCATAAACTATGACTCATCAGTATGTATAGCGATCATCAAAATATGCACCTCGTAGCCTTAATGTGCCAGCTCATCCAACTACTTGTCTCAACCATCTACTCAACATTTTACCACAAGCCATCAATTTCATCATCAAATCGGTTGTAGCTCTATATTAGACCTAGTGAATATGAGAAAATTCCTTCAAACCTTCATAACTTTAAAAGCAAGAGACTATCATTTTTCATGAACTTTTCTTTAGTCTCCACGTACTAGTTTTGGATTAGTCAACAACCTAACTTAAAGTAATCCTTAACTTTGAAGCTGTAATGTGCTCAAAGGTCTAAAAATTGGTACACAATGTTCTTCAATATGTTTTTATGCAATTTCTATAAGTTTCACTACTTGGAACCTCTAGAAAAGGAGTTATAGAAAATGTTAATAGCCTTCTTTGAATTACGGCTTATTCTGGGAAGCGACCAGCAGCAGAGTGTTGCCCGCACAAAAGATATTTATTGAATTGATATGTAAATATTACAAAGAATACTACATCACGTACCACGACCAATACATTTGTTCTCAATGAATTTGGATCTGTTATGAATAATTTATGGCGTTTTACCCGAAACACACGATTTTGACTAGTTTAGGGACTAGCCACAAACACTATTATCCACGGAGTGTAACTACCGAGGAATACAACAATAACCCACAAGCTAAATTTTTGACCACATATACTTGGATATATATGTTGTATCACTTGTATAGCAATTTTGGGATCTGAAGCGTGATATAGAAAAAGCGTTATAGGTGAAAATGGTGAGATGACACGTAAATAACATACCTAAGAAAGCACAATCAAAAATTTATCCCTTCATTGTTTGGCCTTCTTTTCTTCACTTTCCTCGGAATTTCGGCTTAGATATCATTTTGGTTACCTTAGGAGACCTATACATATTCAATGTGATCAAGTGTGATTCAAATGAGGGAGCCTCACCTCTTATTTATACTCTCAAGTGAAAACTTCCTTAAAAGCAATACTTCTAGGTCACTTGGCCCTTTCCTTATTTTAGGGTTGGGTCCACTTCTAATTCTCATTAAATTTATTATTGAAATTATTTATTTTGTATTCACTTTGAATTATAATACACTCATCACTTCACTTTATTATTTACCTTTTAAAATCTCTTAAAACCACTTTGATTGCCTGACCTTTTGGGGCTTCTAGATTGACATATGGGGTCCTCCAACCCGTGAGCCATAACTCTCAAACCCATTGGTTATGTGATGTTATACATACCACCGAAATGGCATGACATGTAATATCCATATAGAAAAGTATTATCTGAAAATATATCATAGCTCATACCATTACCCATCAAACAAACTTGGATTCATTACCCAAACCTAGGGTCTCCAACTTCTCATGGCCGTAACTCTCATGGTTAGAGAGTGTAATGACGTTACACATACCACAGGAAATGACATGACAGGCACTATCCATAAATTATTTTCCTTGAAAAAGTCCTTTCCTTCATCTCATTATTCCACAATTAAGCGTGGTTCTCTTACTCCACAAAGAATCGTCTTTCCCATGAGGGCTTTCACTATAGGGGACCACTTTGGGTTCATCCATGTTACTTCTTATCAGCCGACAAGCAATAATGGGTCATGTTACATCAAACAATGTGGGTCATTACCTGGAAACCTTTGTGCCCTCTGAGGGCTCTTCAGGGTTTGTATCAATGACAACCAACCTTAATACAAGGACCATTGATCTCCTTTATAGATGAACTCTTATATTGTGACTTCTCCAAAACTGAACCACCGTCGATCTATGTTCATTATTTATTCCCCAACGTCAATTCATCTTTTTTCCGAACGAAATATCCACCAATGACCTCGTTGAGCATAAGTTGTCATATCTATGCTCGATGATCTAACATTCGTTGATATATATTAAGTCATTCCCTTTGGTCACATGGGTTCTCTTACTCCACAAATCGTCTTCCTGTGAGGGATTTCACTATAAGGGGACCACTTTGGAGTTCATCCATATTTACTTCTTATCAACCATGACAAAGCAATAATGAGTCATATTTACATCAAACAATATTGGGTCCATTACCCAAACCTTTGTGCTACAGGGCTTTCTTCAAGGGTTGACATCAATGACAACCAACCTTAATACAAGGACCATTGATCTCCTTTATAGATGAACTGTTATATTGTGACTTCTCCAAAACTGAACTCAAACCTGAACCACCGTCGATCTATGTTCATTATTTATTCCCCACCATCAATTCATCTTTTTTCCAAACGGAATATCCACCAATGACCTCGTTGAACATGAGTTGTCATATCTATGCTCGATGATCTAACATTCGTTGATATATATTAAGTCATTCCCTTTGGTCAATCAAAGAATCTATACCATTTATTACCATGGATGTTTCTTCCTTTGACTATTCACGTCAATTTATTGATCTTCTTGTTTGATTCTATTTAGATCCAACTGTACTCGGGAACTTGTAATGACACTTTGGATTCTAGTTCATACCTTAATATAGTTTATGTGCACCTTCTAACTTTTGTCAAAGACTAGTGTGTATTTATATTCTTTGAGAGATATAATTAATGTGAAAAATATCTTTGTCCCATGAATTATCAATATCCTTAAGAATTAAATATTTATTCTCATCCTGAATAACACTTGATGCGTTTGCACACCTTTGACTATATTTTGATAAGCATAGCCTCAATTTATAACACTTTCACGTCAATATATGGCATAACATTCTCATCCACAATCACATGATGTGATCATACCATTGTTGTCCTCCTATCACAAACAACTTGTCATCAATGACACTGTCAAATAATCAGTCAAAAAACTCCCCCCTACAGGGTTGAAATCAATGACACAATCTATCCAATAAGATCCCCCTTGTCATTGATGGAAACCAATAAGTAAAACATCTCTTACTCCCCTTGTGGGTATGATAGCAATGTGAYTTATTCATGGGTCACTATTCATTTTCTTTCTTCATTCTCTCCCCCATGTGTCACTTCATTACACAGTTCTATTGACTAATTTTTTTATCACATTCTCTCCCACTTTGACAACAATGAAAAGGATCCATTTAATATTTTCTAGATTTCTTCAAATCCCCCTATCAATAACTCTCCCCCTAAGGATTATAATTTTTCTCTTGTGTATTTCAAGGGGTTGTTTCAGAATTGCTGCCAATAAACATTTGTACACATTGACTATTTGTAAGCTATATACCATTGATATAGGGAGGCCTTTATTATTACTTTATTGTTACTGATCCAAAAAATCAAAGCCTAGCCAAAGTTATTCTGTCTCCTTGCAAAATCCCTCGGGATAGTGCTTCTATTTCTGCAAAATGCAAACATATGCACTCTCCCCCCGATCTTTTGTTTATATTGAGATCCCGACAACTTTCAGTTGAATTATTTACTGAGAAATGGGAATGTCTCCCATCTTCCGTCACAGATACTCAAATGTATCTCTAGGTATGGGTTTGGTAAAAATATTTTCAATTTGTTCCTTGGTAGGAACATACTCCAACTTGACAGTCTTATCATTTACCTTTTCCCTCAAAAAACAATATTTGATTAGGATATGTTTTGTATTTGAGTGCATCACTCGGTTCTTGGAAATACTTATGGAACTGGTGTTGTCGCATAGTATAGAAATTGGTTGCTTTTATTATACCTTAATGTCTTTATGGGATTTCTTCATCCAAAGGACTTGTGTACAACATGATGTTGTTGCAATGTACTCTTCTTCTTCCATGGATAAGTAAATTGAGGATTGCTTCTTGATTAACCAGGATACTAAACAAATTCCCAAGAATAATGGTCCACCACTTTTGCTTTTCCTGTCATCAACATTGCTTTCCCAATCTACATCAGTGTATGTTGTTAGAGTAAAATTCTCTCCCATTGGATACCACAATCCAAAATCCATTGTGCCTTTCAATTATCTCAGAATTCTTTTGACTGCCATCACAAGTGATTCTTTTAGTGAAGATTCAAAAATTGCAACCAATCCAACAACTTGCATAACATCAGGTGTTGATGTAGTTACATATAATAGGCTACTAATCATTGATATATACATGGTGTGATCTGTCTATGGTGATTCATCATCCTTACTTAACTTGCAGCCTGCTATCATGGGAGTATTGACATGCTTGCATTCTTCCATCTTGAAATTCATTAACATATCCTTAATGTATTTTTTTTGAGAAATGAATATGACTTTATTTGATTGAGATATTTACAGACCCAGAAAGAAGGACAACTCACCCAACATGGACATATCAAATTATTTTTACATGTTCTTTGAGAACCTTTAACTTATATCATTAGAGTCGCTTCCAAAGATGATATCATCTACATAGACCACAATGATACTCATGTTTCTGTTGGACCCGAGATATGATCAATTTTATGACATTTATTAGATACTTTTGTCGAATGTATATATGTGTTTTCATGTTTACGAGAAGTTTTTGAAGAGATTTTGTGCTGAAACACTATGATCCACAACATGTATGCATAATTCATTTTTTATGATGATCTTGATTATAATTCAGTACGTTTTTATGTTTCCATGAATCTAATTCACATTTTTTGGTGTCACGGGGCAAAATAACAACATTTTTTTTCTTTCGGCACTCAGTCTGGCACGCCATCCGGTACCCGGTCCGACACTCCGTCTTGTACAAAAAAGATGGCCAATTTGGCAGTTATGGTATTGGTGGCTAGTGATGGGAGAATCATGAACATGGGTTTTTCTTGTGCTTTCCCCCTCCAGCTACTAAACTATTGACAACTTGGTTTGGGGTTGTTAAGCTGGGCAATTATTGGCTAGCTCCATTTCGGTAGTTAGTGCACCATTAATGTAATTTACTATTTTTAGAAGAGGTTCGACCCTCTAATGGTCGACGTCTTAGTCTGTAAATTCTATAAATACCATTGTGGTGGTCATACAATAGTTAAGAAGTCGTGTGTTAGAGCAAAAGACGATTTTAGCTCTGTTTTTTCATTTTCATTTTGCCAGACTGTGTAAAACCTGTGTTTTTAGTTTTAATGGTGAAATCGTTGTGCTGAAGTTCGTGGTGTGCATTTGAAGAGTGACCATGACTTGCTAGGGGGACCACCAGCAGTCTGGGTAACTATCTTATCAGTTTATTTGTGAATTGGATAACGAAGATGCATTTTTATTTCATTTTCTGTATATGAAATGTTATTTTACTTCTTTGTTATTTAATTTGTTGTTTATAATTTAATTGGTTCAATTTAACTTTTGCAGGTTATTTTGAAGAATCTTGTTAATATGCAATGACTTTGTAGATGATAGAAACAAGATTGCAAGATTAGACACTAGTCACGTGTGTAGCTAGATGGTAGAATAGATTTTCTTCATGTTGAAACGGAGTTTAAAACAGAGTTTTAGGACATAAATTTAATTCATGCTTTCTTTGACAGGGTTTCGGTGGATGGATAGTGGTAACTTTAGTTTTTATTTGTAGAATGCTTATCTAATTGTTGTTTGATTTTACTTATTTAGTTGTCAATTAATTTTCCTATTTGCTTACTTGTCGTATGTTAAAATGATGTTTAATTCATGTTTATGAGCAATTTCCCTTTTGGCACTTTGAATTGTTAATATAGAGCTAGTTTAGTTTATGTTATGTAATTTGTTGCTTAGATTTAGGTTGCAATTTCAATTTGTAGTTAATTATTGAGTTTAGTGTAGTATGAATTTGCTTCATTAGTATAGAATGCAATTGAGTTTATTAGCATAGTCTCGTTATACTGTTGATGATTAATGCATGATAGTTTCTTTCTTCCATAGCTTAGGAGATAGTTTCTTTGTTGTTGTAGGATAGCTAGTCTTCTTGCTTTGGTAGATTAAAGAGTAGTTTGCTTATCATAGATTAAGGATTAGTTGTTAATTCCTCTTGCTTTCAATTAAGTAGATTTCCTTTCATAAATTAGAAATAGTTGTGAAGTTTGATTTTAGAATAGAGTTTACTTGCCTCTTAGTTTAGTTAGTTGCTTATTGAGTAATCTTAATTAGTTTACTTGTTGTAGAAGTTATCTTAGGTTAGTTAGCTTTAATTGCTTACTTGTCTATTCTTGCTTTGATAGTGTAGTTGCTTGTTTATTTACTTTCTTTCACAGGATAGTTGCTTATTGAATTTAAGTAGGCTAGTTAAAGTAGTTTGTTGTTGCTATTTTTTTATTAGATGAAAAGTTTTCTTTTGCTTATTGTTATGAATGAACTAGTTTTCTTTCAGTAGGGTTTTCATTTGTTTTCCTAGAACTATCCATCGATCATTTGTCCAAAGGTTATGTAGGTTACATAGTTTAAGTTTCTTAGTAGGGTTTGCTCATTAGTATTTTTTGCTTGAATAGATTATCCCTTAGATATCCACTTCCTTAGTCATACTATACTACCAACCCTTCTACCTTGGCATATATTTTGCTACAACTCTAAGTTTACTTACCCCAGGTTGAAAATTTAATTGAGGAGTTTTAGTGTGCTTTTAGTGAATATAGAACACCCATCCTTTTTGGTGTCATTGTCGGGGAGTTGTCGCAAGGTAGGAATTACATCATTTATAAAACTTATCATTAGTTTGGTGGTGGGGGAACTTTAAGACAAGAGGTAATAACCTGCACATATGTTATATCAGGTTCCCCCAAACCCAATGGTAGTTTTTATTTTTCCTTTTGTTTGCTTTCATGAACATACCTAGAGACCCAAAAGGTAGGTACATTAAATCTAAATCATACCTTTCAACCAAGATTCCTTTCGACCTTTTGGGGGGAAGGAATGTTCCACTCATAAACTCCACAGTCCGATACCAAACAAAAGGAGCTAGCTCAACCCAAAGAGCTAAAGAAGTCTCTGAAGAGACTAAAACATGGAGCACTATAGAATAGAAAATTGAAGCATCAATAATAGTGGGACAGGAGGCAAGACCACTCGAGCCTTCTACAGAACCAAACAATACAACCTTTGTTTTCTTACCACCATCAGGAGATCATAACTTTTTGGACATCATCTTTATGTGAACCAAGTTTTATCAAATGGCAAGATGAACTCAAAAACAACCATTAGCCTGAGGGAACTTTCTCAAATCCTACCAGCTGTAGGATTTCTTCTTTTCAGGCAGAACACATATTGAAAATAGCCAAGAACTTGTCTACCTCTCCGGAAATATTAGAAGAATCAAGGTCCTATGAGATAAAAAATGATTTTCCTTGCCAAAATGTGAAGGAAGCTGAAAAATTATGGACTACATCCAGTGGAGAGCAATTATTAAGACCTAAGATTGAGGAGTTCTCAACACCCATCTCAACAGATCCTTTATGTACTTCAGAAATAAATCATCAAGAAGAATAGGATATGCATAGCATGATGAAGGAGAGCATAGAAATTACTATTGATGAACATCAATATTACATTGAAATTTGGTTTCAAGAGGTCATCA
>SNQJ01S0226552.1:1732-14601 GCA_010110895.2 Picea sitchensis | reverse complement strand
TACAACTAAAAATTAATATATAAAAAAAATGATAATTTAATTATTAAAAAGGCGTATTAATAAAATGATAATTTAATTATTAAAAAGCTGTATTAATACTTTTAAACAAATTATTAAACCAAACATTAATGTATAAAGAAATATCTGTGGAATTCGCTGGCATGAGGCCCACGTGCCCGGCCTCCGACTCTCAGTACCAAACACCCTACCCATCCTTCCTTTGCCGCCTCCTTCTCATCCACCGAGACCTTCCTCACATCATTCTTTCTTCACCACAAATCTTGCCTTTGCTTTGTTCAGAGGTTCCAAGAATCTCGCCCGCCATGGCTCGCATCCTGGCCATTGTTCTGAGCACTTTGCTAGCGCTGGCCATTGTTGTATTTGCTGCCAGATCACTTGAAGAAAAAGAGTATATTGATATGGTCAGTGATAAGATCCAGGACCTAGAGTCCAATCTCTTTAAAATATTGGGAGCCAATCCCAAGTCTGTACAGTTTGCGGAGTTCGCTCTTAAGACCAAGTAGCTCTGCCTTGGTTATTCTTATGGGTTTTTAACCCTGAATGTTATATTTGAAAGTTCTAAGTTGTTGATCACTGTGATGCGTCTGCGCGGTTTTACTGCTGCAACATCTTCATCGATGGCGATGAATCCAACTAACAGTCTGAAAAAGCCACATTATTCGGCCGTTTGGGTTGAAGCTCTTTTAGAAACAATGGATGGTAGATATGTCTACGCCTAATCTCCACCAACACTTCATGGAAATGTTGAAATTTCTATCAGCCAAAGCCTCCCCTCAAAATGGCGGAGATTCGTTCACACATAGGCCCAAACCCGCACCCTAGACGGAGACAGACTACAGGCCGAGAGCCTGAAAAAGATATGCAAAATCCTCACGTTGTCCCCGACGGCCGACGTCTCATAGGTCCTCCAAAAATCGAAGGTGGAAGCCTCGCCAAAATTAATAAAAGAAGTGCTGATGAGATTCGAAAACGTAGGGATGCAGGCATACAGATTCTTCGAATGGGCCGGAAAACAACAGGATTACGCGCACAACATAGAGGCTTATCACATTATCATCGATTCTCTCGAAAAAATTCAACAGTACGGACTTATGTGGACAGTGGTTAATTTAATGAAAATCAAAGGGGTTTTGACGAAGGAAACCTTTGCTATAATCATGCGAAGGTACACCAGGGAAAAGAAAATCGAAGAGGTCATTTACACATTCGACACCATGGAGAAATTTGGAGTGCCGCCAGATTTAGAGGCATTTAATAGCCTCCTCAGCACTCTGTGCAAGTGCAAGAAGGTGCATAAGGCACATGAGATTTTCAACCTGAAGAAGGTAAGATCCAAACCTGATTTGAAAACTTACAATATTTTTCTGCAAGGATGGGGTAACGGGCCTAATTTAACTAAAGCCAGGGCTATAGTTAACGAAAGGAGTGACTGAGGTTGTGAACCAGATATGGTGGCGTATACTGGCTTAGAGTGAGAAAATTTCGTGTTGTATAAGTATTCAGGTCCTGTTGCTTCGTACTGAATTCGCTTGGCCAATTTTGAGGTATTTGACTAAGAAGTATGGAGCCCATGTTGAGGGAATCACCCTCTGCACATGGAAGGTTCAGAGGGCCATCGAACTTACTTTTGCCAAAGGTCTCAACAATAAGGTTTCTTTTCAAGTAGCAGACGCATTAGAGCATCCTTTTCCTGATGGCACTTTGATCTGGTACGGGCAATGGAGATTGGGGAGCACATGCTCATGGGCCAAAAATATGAGGTAATTCAATTCAAAATTCAAGCAACTGCAAAGAAATGGCAATGGCGTCCAAAAGTGCACTGGGGGGACAATCAGAACAGGTTCAACAAAGTCCCCAAAGAATTCATCCACGTTCCTTCACAAGAGAGCCAACTGATTCAACTTCTCCAATCAATACCATGTTCAATCCCGACGCATCGCACCTGGAAAAAAAATGGGCCGAGAACTCAAATGCCCAATATGGTATTCAATGTCTTTTCCATTTTGATTTTAGCTTCAATGGATTTTTTTTTAGACGTTATACTTTGTGGTTTGTCTTTGCTTCATGACAGTCATTTACTTGAAGTTGTTAACTATTTTATTACAGTGACATTCATGTGTTGAGGTGTTCTTCCACATTAATACTCCACCCTTCTCATCACTTGTTGGATTTATGGTTTTTGCAATCAAAATGTGCGAGAGTGTGAAGGGATTTTGTACTTCCTCAGGTTTTAGGGTTTTCAATGGATTCTTCAGGGTTTATCATTTTGTTTTGCAGTCTTGTTTCTAGAAGCTGTAGGATTTATATCTGGATTTGATTAGAGGTCTAAGGGCTTTGCTGACTTTAGAGGTTTCCACTCTTCTTAGGGTATGGTTATATTTTATTGTACACATGTTCATGTTTAATCATGTACTTAATATTGCAGAAAAGGTTCCAACGAATGAATACTATGGGTAGGAATGAACGCCTGCGCGGAAAAAGAGTGAAACAGATTGGTCCGCACGCTGGTTGTTCTCACACAGGTGCTGCATTGCTGGCTTATTATTTTTAGAATTATTGAGGTTTCATTAGCAATAGTTTTTAGCATTATTTTTTTTATGGTTATTGTGAAAGGCGTTTTAGAGATTGAACTCTACTAAAGTTTAAATTTTAAAATCTTATTTAATAAGTTGCTAGAAATCTAAATTGTTGAAGAAATATATCAAGAAAAAGGCAATACAAAATTCTTAGTTTCCTAAAGTGAATAGTAAAATTTTACTGAAGGTACAAAATACAAAATATAATTCATTTCAGAAAAAATATGCATGACTAACAATTATAGGATGTGTAATGCAATATTCTTTTTCAATTCATATTGTTTATTTATATTTAGATTTGTTTATCTATTATCAAAATAATAGTGTGTTTGGTTTGCAGGTTAGGTGGGACTGGAGCTAGAGCTTGGAGGCTGGGAACTTGGCCAATAGGCCCAGATTTTAAACTAAGATGCTCTGATACCAAATGTAGGGACCGAATAAATTAAACAACCATTTATTTTAAACATAGAAGTAAACTTCAAGAGTTTCCTTCATTTAGCACATTCGCATTCAAATTTATCAATAATAATAAAATTTTATAATAGATTAAAACAATGCATAATTTAAAATACATGAACTTGATGCTAATAACCGTCCGTTGTCCAAATGCCTTCTTGACCGTTGCTGCATTGTAAAACACTGCCCAAAACTTAGTTCCTCCCTGCCAACTAGGTAACTTCCTAGCTCTAGGATATCTGGATATCCTGGCCCCCATGACCAAAACCTCCAGTAACCTCGGTGCCTGACTGATACAATCCCCACTCCCAAAACTCCACTCCTCTCTGCAAATCCAGAACCCCAAAATCAATCGCTCCTCTCCTCTCGAATGACCTCCCCATCAAATTCCTTCCCCTCCATATCCCTCCTTCTGACTTCCCCCTCATTTACTCCCTACCTAACCCATTTATTACCTTCTTATCCTCCTGCCGTTAATGCCCCTTATCCCTCCTTTATTATTTTATCCTCAAGTAGTTAATATGTTATCCCTTGTTGGATACATAACTTAATTTAACAATATAGTTTATTATCCTCTTTTTATTTCTTTACCTTATTAATGAGTTAATTAATACTTAAATTAATCATTGACAATCATGAATAACTAATTAATAATAATTAATTAGTAAATGTTATTTTAAGAAATAATTATTGTTTAGCTAATCTTTTAGGACAGTTAGATTATTAAATTAATTATAATTAATAATCCTATATGTTTATTTAAGCAGGGTCATTACAAAAACAGAATTTGGCAGGTGTAGAAAATTAACTTTTTCCCCTTTTCCTTTTTAATTAATAATTTTTAATTAAC
The DNA here is from genome assembly GCA_010110895.2 of Picea sitchensis. Taxonomy (NCBI): domain Eukaryota; kingdom Viridiplantae; phylum Streptophyta; class Pinopsida; order Pinales; family Pinaceae; genus Picea; species Picea sitchensis. The sequence continues at coordinate 10,698 of SNQJ01S0226552.1, read as the reverse complement.
ATAATTGACAAAACAATTATTTCGCCTTTTTCCCCTTTTTAAATTTTATCCCCCAAAGGATTTTTATAAATTAAGTGAATTACTTACGCCTTTCTTGTCACATGATTAATGATGATTATCATTATTATTTATTTATTTTATTTGTATTGTTATATAAATATATATTTTTATTTTTATCACAAGTATCATTTAGACCTAGACTTTAATTTCCTAGGTTGGGCGACGTTTCATTTGGGAAATTGTTTTAAAACTTTCTCATCATGTTATTCATCCTAAGGCCATCTAGGTTTATCCATTTATTAATTAACAACGCGATGTACCCTTCAAGACGCACTAGGTGCTCCAAGGGTGACACTCGCCTCAACCTGTTTCCCTTGTGCGACATGCCCTTGAGGACGCACTACATGCTCCAAGGGTGCCACTCGCCTCTTTCCATTTTTCTTGCGCGACGTGCCCTTTAGGACACACTACGTGATCCAAGGGTGCCACTCACCTCTTGAATGACTTGGTGACATCAAAAACCCCTAGAGTCAATACTCCGCCATGTGATCTTGTGGGAGACTAAGGGACTCTAAGGAATAAGGTCCCTGCCTTATTGCATGCCCCTTAGAATCATCATGAGCAACTGTCGTAGTCGGCCCTCATGACATCGTGGGTCTTCTCTAACTAGGTAATCATTAACCTACTGTTCGAGCCACGATGAGAGTGCTAGTAGGCTATGGCAGGGCTTCTATCCACACCTCTCCCTCAATATCTCTGGTAGTTGTGTGTGACCCCTCTACTCCACATTTGAGTCTGTTCGGCAAGCTATTTCCAGCCTACATCATCAACGAATCATGTCATATATAGTATCCATAATCATATCATCTAATCAGATGCAAAAATGTCATATATACAACAATCAAACCCCGAATAGACCACTCCTTGACTCGATCCGGAGTCCAAGGGGTTCCATCGATGCCTCTGCATCCTTGAGGTCCAAAATCCTGCACACTCAGTAAAATCAAGTCAATAGAACATGTCTATGTCAATGTAGAAAAACAACATGTCATCAACCCATAACACCTCATAGTCATAATCAAATGCTTAATAGTATAATAATCTGGATCACTTGCAAGCAAGTGTCCTCAAAAAATAAGTTCGCTCAGTATGTGCAAGAGTGGGATGTTACAAATTTTCTTTATTTCTTCTTTGGTTGGGCTATCTTAGAGTTGCTAGAATTTTTCCCATTATTTTTATTAGTATTTTGATTTCACAATTTTTCTAGCAGAATTGCATTTAATTCCTCTAGATTATTTAAAATTATTTTTTTATATTCTCTCACAATTTTTAGTTCTTCTCTCATATATATTACTATCTTTATAATTTTTGAATGCTTATCATTATTCATATACACCCAGAGATGTCCATCACCTAAATTCCCTTGTTCAAGAATATCTTGATGAGGTTCTTCTCCATGAGGCTCGGGTACTTCTATCATTTTCCTACAAAATCAAATTATTGTTCTTCCTAGAGGTAAGAAGAAAATAAAGACAATTTACATGTTATGTTTTTCTATGATAAATCCTATAAAAAGGCCAAGTGTTGTAACCTACAACTCTGATACCATTATGTCACACACCTTAAATTCCATTCAAGATTATATATATATTCAACCATAACAATCTAATGATTTCACGTCATCATAATTGTCACTTATAAGTCTATTAATTTATTTTATTCCTACCTTATGTTTATCCTTGTCTTCCTTTATCATACGATAGTCTCACCATTTTTTCATCGTTTTATTATAATGAGAAAACCATAGAGACTAAATGATTACATAGAAAGTACTTTATAGCTTATCATAACTTATTATAGTATCTTGTACTATAAATAGTTGGACAACTTGATGCTTAACAATATAGTTCTTCACTTTACATCATGTTTATAAAGGTTAATCTAAGTCTTATTCCACTAAGACTAGGTACTTGATAACTTATATGTGATAGTTTTTACTTGGTTTCATAATCAACTTGTTATGTATGTATTCATTACTGTTGAGGACATGACCAATGCCATGTATAAGGGGCACATGAGGGTTTGTTTGGTTGTTATAGACCCCCTTATGGCTATACATTCTCCACTCGACACTATGATATTACTATTATAACCCTTTAATTGTTTCATAGCATATATGAGTTAAAGTATTCAACGTACAAGTTTTTTATTATATTTTCATGTTAAGGTAAGATCATATACAAAACACATTTCTTTGTATATCCTCCGAAGTATATAAAATGGGTTTCATTGTATTGTTCGTTGTATATCATATATTAAATCTGTTTCATTGTGTATCATCCAACGTATACCACTTGGAATACGAGAGGACAACTCATACTTAAGGGACTTTATTATGAAGTTTTACGAGGGATTAACTCATGTTATAGTACCATTCTTAATTTAAATACTTGCCAACTTTTCTTTGTTAAACAACGTGTCATACATAGCATTTACAATGTAGCAATCCTGAATGCGCCACCTATGGGGTTACCATATCTAGGAGATTTATCGACAATTGTCCTAAGAAATATATACGTGCAGTGTTATTATGCTTACAGGTATTAGGATTTTCCTATTGAATCCTTAACCATCCCAACCTCTCTCTAACTTGGTTCATTTCACACTTTTCACTTTCATTTTCTCATCTCTTTGTTCGTCTTGATAGGTTTTTTCAAGAGGTTTTATATTTTTACCAAACCCTCTCGTATATTTGAGAGTTCTTGAGTTACAATGTTGCATGCTTGATTGTTCACAACCCATTTTCTTTCATTCTGGAAATTATTTGCAAGAGGCAGGGCATTTGTAGATCTTCTAGCTTGCAGTTGGTATTTTTATCGACTCCAAGGTTGGTGTCCCTATCTGGTAAGAGTTCACAAAACCTCCTTTACTCTTTTAGGATTCCTGTAAACTAGATCTTGTAACTTATTATCTTTGTAATGATTCTTGAACATTTTTTAGGTTACTAGTTTATAGTCGGGTTCAAATGTTATTTCGTTGTCTCTTCTTAGTGTGTATCTGTATCATTTTCCTTATGACACTCTATGTATATTGTTTTCTATACATATATATTGTGTAAAAGTTCTGACTATAAAATTTATTTCGGTCCCGGTGCATCTTTTTTTCGGTTAACCTATGGTCCGAAGAGATTTTACTTAGACCTTGAGGTTTATTGACCAAACCCAGAATTTTATGAATTCTACGCTTCAAGTTTACCCTTAATAGGAATTTATACAGGGTTTATATTTTCTTTGTTTTACTTCTCTCATTCCAATCAATGATTAAAACATTTTGAAAATCATTATAATCGTACTGAACTTAGTTAGGATTTTTTTTTAATATATTTGCACAGGTGTTGTATTCACATAGCATATAGAAATGTATTTTTTATTATATTTTGTAAGTGCACCATGATTTGAATCCTTGTTATAATTTATTCCTGGGAATTTTTAACTAATGATAGGCCCTGGTCGTTGTTTTCAGGGGTACACATCATTTATATAACAACCCTTAGGATTCAAATGCAGTTCAAAGGCGACAGAAGGAGATACAAAAGTGTTTTGTACTCCCATGGTATGTCTGTCTCTATTTGTATATGTAAATTGATTTTTTTTTGACTAATTAAACTCGTACAACATTCTAACTTGTTTTGCTACTATTATGCAGGTGCCGAAGAGGTTTGTACCATGGAAAGTAGTAAATTCTCTTGCTTGGAAAGGTATTTGGGTTCTGTCACTAATTAAATTTCAAGCCTGGTATCACAGTCTGTGACTGCTCTGTTTATACATTCTGTTAAGATAGTGGACTGAATAATTTTATATATAATTATTCTTTAAAGTCCCGTGACTTAGGATTGTCATCTATGCATTTTATGGTTCTGTAATTTTATGTAACTCTATTTACTTAGTATCGATTCCTTCTTGGATATACACAGTCATTACTTGCATCTCTATTAAACTGTATTTACTTGGAATCAATTTCCATTTTTGGGCATACATAGTCATTACTTGTATCTCTATTAAACTCTATTAACTCAATACAAGTTTCTTATTTGAATACAATTCATGTTTTAATAGCTAGGTTTTACTCATGATTTTTATTGGGTTTGCTACTGGTAATACAACTTTATTCGTAGATCTAGGAATTGAATGACTATTGTTTTTATTTCAACAATATTTCTATATGAAACTATGGTACGCATTTATTTTCTCATAAAACAACTTAGATGTAATATTTTTATGACTCATTAATGCTTTAAAATACTTCATAACCAAAAATAATTTTGTCACAGTAACGCACAATAATAAACATTAAACATTCAAATCAATATATTCATAATAAAGAAGTAAAACTTGGAACTTGGAGAAACCACACTTTGAAGACTTTGTTCCTCCCAATAATTGAATAGAGTCTCTATAAACCTCTGTCACCCCCAAGCTAAGTTCATAATCCAAGAGGTTGCCTATGTGGCCTCTTGAAGAATTATGAGTACCATCTTGTTGTGTGTAATATTAGAAAATCATTGTGTCCAGTTAATTCAATGTCTATCCTGTAGCGGTCTCCTCGTTACGACAACAACCCTGAGAACAGGTGCATTTTTTTTTTTTTTGTTTAGGGTGTGTGCGCGCATGTAGAAGTAACAAACACACTTGACTCTACGTCGCCACTTGACAACCAACAAGACGCAACCATGATGTTCAACATAAGAATACTGAAGGCACACAACGAGTAACTGCAACATTATGCGACCATAGGCATGAGGCGCACAACACAAACATTAAGACATATTGGGGGGGCACCATAAGAACACAGAGGGAAGAATCCAAGGTGTTAGGGTTACTATTTCTGCTCAGGAAAGAAGGGCGTTTAGTCTTATGTCCTCTCGAAAGAAGATTAGATAGGCTCCTGGCCGACTGCTCAGGCAGAAACTAGTAACCCGACCTAGAACAAGATGAAAGCAAGGTGAACACAATCAAGATGATCCCGACATATCACACTGACAACAAGCAATAAACGCCCCTAGACATAAGGCGTACAACTAGCAGCTGTAAGCAGAAAAAGACACCAGGTGTTAAGTACAGTATAGTCACAGATGGAAGAATCCAACAACAGAGTTTACTATTTCTGCATAGAAAATAAGGGATTTTAGTCTTATGTCTTCTCGAAAGAAGATTAGACAGGCTCCTGGCCAACTTCTCAGGCAGAAACTAGTAACCTCCGTCAGGTGTGTCGCAAGAGTGGAACCCTCCCTTTAAAGGGCCCGAGACTCTTGATACGGCACTGGATTCCTTACACAGAAATACACACAGACATAAATACTGAGGCTACTGAAGGTGTCTAAATCCCACTAGACACTAACAAACCCCTCAACGCAAGCCAACCAAGTACAACAAATCAACGGACAACCACGGCCTCTAAGGAAGATGCAAGATAGAAGGACACCGACAACTAGTGAAGACTCAACAATACCTACGACTCACATGGCCTCAAGTATAGATCAGTTACTTCGTTTAGATCCGTTAGTCGATGAGTCATCAACCCAACCATAAAAATGAGTACACAGATTAATTTCTAAATCTAACACATAAATATTTTTTCTCTTAGTATAAGGACCTTCCCCTTTAGGTTAGAAAGAAACGTCCTTATAATGATCAACCTTACCATTACATTTATTCTACGACAATAAGGTAAACAATTATCAAAGTCCTTACAATCCTATGATACCAAGGCTATATGGCGTTTCTCCATAAGCGAGGATACTACATTTTCAAGTATCAATGATAATTTACCATGACAATCACCTACTATGACATCGCCATCAAGGCTAGCACTATTGTATCGTACTATAAATATTTGCAACTTCGCTAACTACCTTCATAATAAAAATTACAATGACAACACCATAGCGCCAGCATCATTACATTTACCATATAGAGATCTTGCACATTCACTAACAAATTCCAATTACAAGGTATCGACAACACACAAGCGCTAGCATTGCTACACTATAATGTCGAGACCTTGCAAATTCGCCAAATAAATTCCTAATAAAATTTTAATATTACATTTACGATATAATGACCTTGCAATAGGATAGCATCCATATTTCATCTCATGTGTTAGTATCAATAAATAAACTACCATGGCATCTTCATAAAAGCTGGCCTCATTACCTTAAATATAAAGGCAGTTGCAATTTAAATAACTATTTGCAAATAAAGCTACAATATCCTTTACCTTAAATGGCGACTTCATTGTGATGACCCTAACTATGCTAAGCAACTTAATAGTTCCAATACCGTTTAACTATATCTAAAAGCAATTTCAGGATATAAAATAATATTACAACAGGTTTGTTACTAAAATTATTCATTCCTATAAGGATAAAGAACAATCCCAAGGAGATTTCGTTCAAGATGCCATCCTTCTATTTACCACATCTACCATCGCAGAACAACCATCCTTCCATATAATTACAATAAAAGGGTTCAAAAGGGGTTTAGTTGAGCCTCAGATATCAGTGACTGTAAAACGACCCTGACTATTGTTAGCAGCATATATCAATTTCCGTGGGAGACTCTACGGGAGATGAAATAGAAACCTTTAATGCGCCGAACATACAGTTGTCATGATAATGTGCTTGGTCTTTAGACTGATGGCTGCCATAAAATGGGTAATGAGGCATTGTTCGAGGCGTGTAAGGTCAACTTCCGAGCATCAAGGTGAGCGGATAACCAGGCACCGTTTTTGTTTTCTTTAAACTAAAAGGAAATTAATAAAGAAATAATACCATTACTAACAACGACTGTCAGAGATTAATAAAGCATTAGACTCTTGAAACCATCGACTGTCAAGAATTAATAAATCATAAAACTATCACTGCCAAAAATCAATGACTGGGTAAGTAAATTTGACACGATTTAGACGACGGCAGGTAAGGGCTCCTAGGCATCACGAGACATCCTTTTAATGATTCGCACAGGATCCGAAGCCGTATGGTCCATGGCTGTAACTCATTAACAAACACACATGCAAGGCTTCGACGCAATGCCTGCGAAATCGGTTTACAGAGGAGGCACGCTGAACCGAACTGCGCGTATTTCCAGGTGAGTATACCAGACGCAAATAGAACGAGGCGATGAGATTTAGTCACGCAGTTGCTGAAGGTTAAGTTTCTGGAAAGCGGTGGGAGTCAGGTGAGTTAAAGATGAGCACGCAGCCTTGTTCTGTACCAAATCGTCCATAGTTAAACAACAAGGCATAGCACTGAGACAAGAAGAAACCAGTCGCAGAGATCGGGGTCAACGTGGTGTCCCCGGCCTGCTCGCAGAGGACCCCCAACCAGAACGCAGAGAGGTTCTTCTTGGAAAATGTAGAGAAAAGAGAATGCCCACTGCTGTACAGACGCAGCAAGATAAAACCCAGCTTCAGAAGCCCACCCTGAAATAACAGACTCTCGCTGTAATAAATGATGCAAGTTTGTCCGACTATCCCTTTATGTTTATGGTTACCTTGAGTTTTTGCAACAGGTTACAACCCATAAGGGAGACAGAACACGGATTGACGGTAGCATTCAGAGAGAGAGAGAGTGATCGGCTGGCTACAAGGAAACCAAATCAGTGGAAAAATTAAAAATATGAGGCGATCTAAGCTTCTGGTGAAATCCTTCAAGGAGAAGGGGGCAACGAGAACGAATTTGTGGGCCAAGTAGTAGAAAACACCAGTAGAGGAAATAGAACACAAACAACAACCAGAGTGATGCCCTACTCTAACTATTTAATTGCGCTATTGCTACACTACAATGTATATCAGAAGATGAAAAGCTATAACAGTGGTAAGTTCTGTAAATATCAGTGAGATTCTTGAGGAGGAATGTAAAGTTGAAGTCCCATGCTTAAACTGTGTTTTTCCATAAAAAGTGAGATTTTTAAACTGAGTTTTATTAAATAAAAATGACAGAAGAAATTTTTTTATCGTAGAGTAAATCACTACACGGCCATCAAATCCTTTTACAACCAATATTCGATATCAACATAAGTCATATGCATTATAATCTACCAATTGAAAAACATCCATACCGTTGCCTTACTCCTGCCTCGAGTGATGACTCCATGCGCCGTGTCGCTCCTGCTCTGCGTTGCTCCCGCTCGCCGACCGTAGAGACCTCACCGGTACCTCCCAGCCAATCGCTAGGGGTACTCTGCTTCCCCCTCAGCCCCCCGATCCGCAAAGGGGCCACACAAGATCCAGAGATAAGACTAGCTTCTCCGCTTGCCTCCACGGCTGAGTTACCACTCCAATTCAGCTGAGAAATTCCCAACTCCTCACAAGCAATTCGTCAAGCCACAATCCGGCAGCGTAACGTTACACTAACCATTTCCCCGCTTTCTTCCTTCTTTTCCCCTTCTTTTATAGAAATTTGAGACCTACCTACTTCCCTAAATCATTATTAAATTAATTTTTAATGACAAACCTATAAACATTCTCTGTCATCCAAGTGTCACTTATCCCCCATGTTTCTCCAAATTAATTTCTTTATCTTAAATAAAAGACTCATTTCCCTCACTCCCCCTAAATTCACTCCTGAAATTACTCCTAGGGTTCCTATATCCCCTCTCATGCTTTTAATAACTTTCCTAAAATGAAGTTTCTGATTTTTAGTAACTCCTTAAATGTTGTTTCCTTTTCTCTTTTTACCCTATGTCTCCTACTTTCCATTATTAAGTTTCCTTTATTACAAGTTTCCTCATTTATATTTTTTTTATTTCTCTCTTTTTATTATTATTATTTTTTATTTATATATTTTTTTGTTAAACCCAAAATGATAAATGCGCTTAATAGTCTTATCAATATATTTTTAAAATCCTAAATTTTTATACTCCCACTCTTTAATAATTTTAATTCTTCTTTAAAATTTAAAAACCCTG
>SNQJ01S0226551.1:0-14477 GCA_010110895.2 Picea sitchensis | reverse complement strand
CGGTGCTGCTTATCGATATGCTGTTAAAATTGAGCATAAATTTAAGCACCAGAACAAACGGGAATTTGGGTCTGCAAATCCACAACAACCAAAGTATGACAAAGATGGCCCAAACAAACAGTCTCCCAAAAACCAGTCCAAGACACAGGAAAAGAAGGGTCACGGGAAGACAAAGAAGGACAACGGAAAATGGTGTGAGTTCCACAAAAGCCCTTGGCACAACATCGATGAATGTCGCTCAAAACAATCATTGGTGGCCGAGATCAAAGACAAGGAGCCAAAACTTGATTCAGAATCTGATTCTGAAAATGATGGTAAAAGACAGATCATCAACGCAAACCCCACTACTATTGTCGCGACCGCAACAATTCAACTAGAAGAATTAACAGATCCTGAAGAAGGGGAGCACCTTTTTCATTCACAGATGTGGGTGAAGGGGACCCCGCTACATTTTATTATTGATAGTGGAAGCCAGAAGAACCTCATCTCAGCAGAGGTCATCAAACAGTTGGGATTGTCGACAACACCACACCCGCAGCCATACAAGATTGGGTGGCTTCACCAAGGACGAGATCTCCATGTCAGCCAATAGTGTCGATTATCATACAACATCCAACCCTTCAAGGATGAGGTATTATGTGATTTTTCCCCACTCGATGTCTGTGATGTGCTCTTGGGCCAACCATATATGTGGAGACGCCATGCTGTTTATGTGTCTCGACCCCGTAGTGTCATTGTTACTTTGGGGGGTCATCTCTACAGAATACTAGAGTTAGTTCCGACTATTGTTCAACCTAAAAAGTGTCGCAAGGTAGTATCTCATACTACAAAATTCATCTTCTTCACAATCTGTTCAAAAGGATAACAATAGGACACTGCAACCACTACAGCCTTGCCCCAAGCACCTTCTATCCAACAAAATCAGGTCGACAAGGTTGCAACAAAGCGCAAAGATTCCTTCTGCACACCGTCCTCTCATGTATCTCAACTTGTTGAACAACCTCAACCTCAACAGGTTCTTGATAGACTTCCACAAACTTAGCAGCGCGACGTCTCCAGCAAGACAAGCAGCGCACCAAGATGCAAATTCAACAAACATTTTTCCTTCTCCCTTGGGAACTCAACGCAATGGAGACCATTGCTTCCTAAGGAGGGAGGATTGATCCAGGTGGATATCGGTGGCCACCCACCTTTTCCAACTGGCTCAAAACAACTTTCTGGCAATTTTGGCAATTTACTATTTTTAGCAGGTTTTAACTTCTGGGGCCATTTTGAGGGCCTAAATGAAGGTTTTTCGATATCGAGGTTCTAAATTATAGTTGAATGCATGATTGATCCCCAAAAATTAATTTCCTCGACGATACCTTTCCAACGAGCTATCATACACCTAAAACGAAGATCGTATGCAAAAGTTACGGCCCCGGGAAGTTGATGTACTAACTTACCCAAACGGGGCCCACATGACTTTTGGCGCTTCATCTCCTAGGGTTAGGTTTTTGGATGTCTAGGAATTTTGGCATTCCCATTTAGTGTAAAAGGGCCTTCAGAGCCTCATTGTAATCATCTTCTTATGAATGCGAGTAGCCGTCACATCTCTTCTCAGAGATAAGCTGCTACCATTCTAGCGAGTCTTTCACTCTGTATTTTTACAGTCTCTGTACATTTCTCCGATTAATAGAAATCGTGTATTACTGTATGTCTGTGTTTATGGTTTCATCTCTGATACATTTCTTTTATATTATTCGATATCTACAATATCTCTGTGCATTTCTTTATTATATCTCCGCTCTCATTTCGTGCAGAAAATAATCCGGATCATACAATCCATCGAGTGTGAATGAGTGAGTTTAAGTCGAACAGCCGATGGAATCTTTCGATCAGGGGTCAATGATGTAAACCCATTGTCGAAAGTGAGGAAACCTGCCATTGAGGCATGCAAGCTCCAAGGTTCCAAAGAATTTCTAAGTCTTGATTCCGGATAATGAGCTGAGGTCGACGGAACAAAACTCGTCACAGGAGGGCCTTGATGTATCCCCCATCAATGACATGAAATGAGTAACAGATTTTGAGGGTGAAGAAGAGTATGATGTAAATTGAACTGGACACAGGGAAGGCCGACACAGAGAGAATGGACAACTGCATATGGCCGACTCAATAGAGGTTTCATATGGACTTCTCTTGAACATATGAATGACACGACCACGGATTTGGCAGCATTGACTCCAAGACGACACAGGGAATGACCTTGTAGCAAATCAAATGAGAGACAAATGGATTTCCCAAACCAGATTCAAATATAATGAATAGGGGGTGTCATTTTCAAGAGCGACACTTACTGCCAATCAATACTAAGATGATAACATATCCCTTTCCCAAATTTTCGCCCACCATTTCTGGCGAGTACCTCTTTATTTTTACGCAAGCTTGAGGATGATAACATATGCTTGTTGATATAAGCTTATCCTTTGGATAAGTCCTTCAGAGTATGTTTAACGAACCCTAAGAAGGAGTGGTTCGGTCCCATTACGGGTCTGTCGATGTTTGTTTAACGAGTCCAAAGATAGAAAACTCAAAGGTTTTTCATGATTATAGAGTCTGGAAAAACGCTTAAAAGATAACTCTCTCAGTTCATTTTTCGTAAAATAGTCCGATGAGACCAAAAAAGAGATATATTATCGCTCACGAGACGCTTTCTTCAGATACTTTATCGAGCGTGAAAATAGCAAGGTCACTCGGCTATATTTTCATGTTTAGAGAGTCTGAAAAGAGCTTAAAGAGGACTCCAGGGGGGTTCCTTTTTCGTATAACCTTGTTGAGCCCAAAAAAGTGATAAAAGTATGCTCGATCGCGTTCTCATGTATTTCGAGCGTGATAACGGACAAAGACCACGCTCGAAGTTTTATACAAAAACCATAAAAAAAACAATCAAAACATGGATGAAAAAAGAAAAATTATGTCCGCATCCTTGTATATGAACATCGAAGTCATTATGCCTACAAAAATTACACTCAAAAGGACATTAGGGATTAGGTTTTAATAGATAAATAATCATAAAAAACCAAATAACATGGTAAAAGTAAATATAAAGGAGTAAAACTCTTTTTACCATATCATTTCCACTTTTCCACTATTTGAGCCCAAAAACCCCTGTTTTACCCTCGAAGTTTGGCGTCATATTGCAGGAGTTACGAGCGTCCATTCGTCGAGTCGTCAGCGACAGTGAGGTAGGCTCTTTTTCCTCTACTCTTTCATGGTTTAGTTTTGAATTTTCATTGGTTAAAATTCATTTTTTGAGTTGTTTTTGTGAGCCCTACTTGCACTCAGCCATTCTCGCAGGTGGGATACACAAGACCTGCGAGAATGGGTCATTCTTGAAGGTGAGCCCACAGCAGCCTGCGAGGCTCTTTCACTGTGCCTAAAGGGCACCTGTGAGAACCGAAAATCACAATTTTTTTTTTTTTTTAAATTTACTCAATGAAAGAGAATCAATTCATGAATAGAGTTTCTAATCCTCTTTTTATGCTTCTTATGCAAGTAATTGGCCGTAAAAATGGTTCTTGAATGGCGCGAAAGGGAGCACGAAGAAGACAATGCCATTGCCGGAAATCATCCACCCACTATTGATGCTTTGAGAAACTGTGGCCTTTTGAAGTACTTTCGTATCCCGGGCATGAGGGCCCAAGTCAGGTTATTAGAGTACCTCGTGCATATGTGGGATCCCGATCAACAGGTATTTCATGTAGGGGTCCACACACTGTCCTTAGATATTGAGGAAATTTACTTCTTTACTGGATTGTCACGGCGTGGGTACCACGTGAGCCTGACTGGTAGCAGAGGTGGTGTGCTGCCCATGAGTGAGTACTGTCGCTTACACTGTGTTCTCGAGGCAGAGAGGAAGAAAGGGAAAGTAGCTAGTTGGGGAGTACGGGATTTGATCCTCCGTACTATCTTGTTCACCATTTCTCAGATGGCTGGGAGCTCCACTCCTCACATGGTGCTCCATAGTTACTTTCAGTATGCTATTGAGTGTACTGAACCTCGGGTTTTTAACTGGGCAAATGCAGTGCTTCGTAGCATAAAAAGATAGTTGACCAAATGCAGATGAGGCAACCTGAAGCAATTCAGGTACGAATCTTTGTTAGTGTCCTTCTTTCTCGAGAGGGTTCCATTACTGAGGCTGCAGGTGGAGTGGAATTTACCAACTCCCAGGGATCTAAGAATGCTGAGATGGTGTCAGCTCATGGTCCAGCACGTAGCTGGACCAATTATCAAGTATCATGATACCTTCTTTGACTAGCTGCAACCATAGATGTTGATGGTTGACGATTATGCTTATGCCGGGTTGGATTTCTGAGGAGATCCAGACTTAGTCCTACCGGAGGATGCTCAGTGGGGGGAACTTGGTAAGAAGTACACAATTTTTTTTTCTTTTTAAATGTTTTTGTGAATTTTATCATATTCAAATGTTTTTTATATGTTTGTTCAAAGACTAAATACAAAATCTGTTGTTGATGACACAGATGTTGGACCTTATCGACCTCTTGGTACTTCTCCCATTCAGCGATGAGGAGAAGTAGCGCCAGTTCCACAATGGGAAGCTGGGGATTATCAAGCAGTGGAACAAAACCTAGAGGGTTTGACAACATATATTCCAGACATGCCTCTTGGAGAGGTTTCACGATGCGATCATCGTCATACAGTAGGAGTGTCAGAGTCCATGAGTCGACTACTCCGTAGAGTTGCCCGGGTAGTCGTGTGTTACCATGAATGTCATCCAATGTCACTTTGTAGAAGCTATGAGCTTCAGATTTTGACATTTTGGTCTTCGGACAAAACTTTTTTGTAAAAAACTCTTTTGGTCATTATATATACAGACGAATTCTACCAGTTTATCATGTTTTGTGAAAATTAATGTGATTGATTTATAAATGATCCAAATGTTTGTCTAATACATAGTTATCCAATGCATCAGTTAATGTATTTAGACATCTAGGAATATGTTGATATTCAATGTAATCAAAATAACGTTCCAAGAGGCAAATTCGCAAATACACTCATAACAAAGTAGGACTTGGAATAGTATAGACATTACTTAATTGTAGTACTACAAGCTACGAATCGAGTCACACAACCAAATGACGGATTCCGAGCGAGATAGCATCAACCAATAATTCAATAACAACACTATACTCTACAATGTTGTTGGTCGCACAACCGAGACACACACCTCGTAAGGAGACAAGTTTGTTTGTAGGGGCATAAATTTCCCATGCAGCAGAAGCAAGGTTCTGAGTACTACATCTAGCGCCATCAACGAAGCCAATATAGGGTAGCGAATACTCTGACATATAGAAATCAAACACAACGTCACATAAGGGCACAGACTAGATAACGACAAAAGAAAACTACAGTAACACACAAGAAGTATGATACAATAAAAATACAAGTACTCGTGCAAAAATGATTTTATGCATAGTACTTCTTTAAGTACAACCCATTCCTAGGTTCACTCAAAGGGATACCATCATAATCTACTAAATCATAAGCTCATTTTTCCAAAACTCGTCGAACGATATAAGGACCTCGCCACATGGCTTCGAATTTTCCAGCCCCCAGCATATCTCGATCTTGATCATAGAGGAGAATGAGATCTCCCTCAAAGAAAACGCGAGGCTTGAAATGTTTGTCGTATTGGACCTTGACACGTTTCTTCTAAGATTCTATAACTAGGGTAGCATCACATCGAGTTTCGCCTAATCGCATAAGATACAATAAACATTCTTCCTCAGCAGAAGTGTTTGGTAGGATTTCAACAGCTAGTTTTAAAGAGGGTATCTTGCATTCAATCGAGAGAATAGCTTCCAAACCATAGACTAACCAAAAAGGTGTAAACCCAGTAGAAGACTTGAGGGATGTTCGGTAAGCCCACAATGCCGAAAACAACATTGTGTGCCAACTTGTTTTGTGAATCCCTATCATTCATCGGAGCATAGTTATGATAACTTTGTTAATTTCTTCGACCTGGCCATTGGCTTGTGGGTAATAGGGCATTGAGTTATCATGGCAAAGACCCAAATTTTCAGTAAGTTCGGACATCATGAAGTTTCTGAAGTGGCTACCGTGATCAGTGATGATAGCTTGGGGAACACCAAAACGAGCTATGACGTGATTAAAAATGAATAATGTTGTGGTCTTTCTAGTGTTGTCAAATGTCGGCATCACCTCTACCCATTTCGTAAAGTAATCGACAGCTGCAATGATGTAACCTTGCCCCCCGGCCGAGTGAGGGTGACATGTCATGAAATCGATGCCCCATTTCGTAAAGGGACCAACTGAGACCACAGGGTGAAGAGGAGCAGGATGTGACCGTATCTTCTGATTATAGGTATGGCAAGCATGGCATTTTTGAACGGCGATTATGCAGTCATTAAATAAAGATGGCCAAAAATACCCTGCTCGTAAGATCTTTTGGGCAATAGCATACCTAGACATATGACCACCACAGGCTTCAGAATGGCATTCATTCATAGTTTTCTCAGCTTCGTCGAACGTTAGGCAACGTCGAAAAATAGAGTCAATCCCCTGACGATAAAGAGTATCTCTGAGGATAATATATTGACGGGCTTGATAGCGTATGCGACATCGGTCAGTACTAGACAAAGTTGGCCGGAAAGTCTAGGTTTGGAGATATATAATGATATCACCATACCAAAGATCATCATTGCTGATAAGGAAAAGAGATTCATTAGGTAATGAATCAGCTGCTACATTTTCCATTGCAGAATGGGGAAAATCGCATATCAACTCAGCAAAAACTAAGGACTTCTTGGACTTGGCGCGTTCGAATTCCAAGTCAAACTCCTGGAGAATCACAATCCATTTGGAGTATTTTCCCCCTAGCAATTGACGGGTAAGAATGTGTTGCATAGGGTTGCAGTGAGAAATCACTGTAGTCTTGCGCGAGAGGATATAGTGCCAGAAGTGTTGGACGACTTGGACGGCAACCAAGGCCATTTTTTCGACATGTAAATACTTGATTTCAGTAGGCGTTAGACTTCGACTCAAGTAGTAGATAACATGTTCGTCATGAGCATCATCCTCTTGGACAAGAACCATACCAATGGTGTAATCCAAGGCAACAAGGTAGAGGAAATAATCGCGACTGTAATCGGGGGAAAGAGAAGCGGAGCACGCGTTGGGGACAATTTCAAAGCTTCGAAAGCATTGTTGGCGATGGTATCCCAGACGAACTCTAAATCCTTTTTGAGGAGCTGCGTAAATCCACGAGTTATCTCGGCATAATTCGGGATAAAATGATGAAGAAAGTTTTCTTTCCCCTGCAAACTTTGTAACTGGTGAAGAGTAGAAGGAGGAGGGAGATTAAGGATCGCCTCAACCTTTAAAGGATCCACCCGGATCCCTTGACGCGAAACGATAAAACCTAGAAGGCGGCCGGATTCCACGCAGAAAACACACTTATAAGGATTTAAACGTATACGGTAGAACCGACAGTGAGCGAAAATGGCTCGGAGGTGGGTTGGGTGATCGACTCGGCACATTGAGTGAGCGGGTAAATCATCCAAATATGGTTGAACGATGTGCTTGATATCATGGAAAGCATAAGACATAACACATTGAAAAGTTGTGCCAGCGTTCTTGAGACCGAAAGGAAGTTTCTGATAGGCAAAAGTACCCCAAAGACAAATAAAAGCAGTCTTATGTTGATCCTTAAGAACAATGTTGATTTGATTATACCCGGAGAAACCATCCATGAGAGAGAAGATTTCACTTTCAGCGCAATCATAGACAATATGATCGACGAAGGGGGTAGGAAAGTTGTCTTTGGGACAAGATTTTTTGATATCCCTATAATCAACGCATACACAAATGGTGCCTTGTTTCTTGTCAATCGGGACAAGATTGGAAACCTAGTCTGTGAGAGCCATCGGATAAATAAAGCTGTCTTTCAGAAGCTTCTCGACTTCGAGCTTGATAGCAGACGCTTTACGTGGGTGAACTGGACAAAGGCATTTCCGAACGGGTTTAGCGTTGGGGTATGTCTTTATCTCATGTATTACAATCTCAGGGTCAATACCCGACATTTCTTCGTAGCTCCATGCGAAGATGTCATGAAGCTCTTTGAAAAGGGATGTGTAGGTGACAACTTCGTCAGAGGAACACGAAGCTCCAATATGGACATTTTCGACAATCACAGGTTTGACAGATATGTCAAGGGGAATAGTGGGAAAGATATTGCTTAAGTTCCCTTCGGAAAACACATCGTTGCAGACTTGGGAACAATGGAGATGATGAAAACGGTCGACGGGGTCGAGATCCGTTGGTAGCTCTCAAGGGTATGTTTCTCTAGAAAGAGGATCGAACGATGATGCCCATCATCCCAAGGGGTGTCTTCCATGAAAGACACGATCATTTCGTCAGTGGGAAAAATGACACAGAAAGGATCTGGAGACATCTCACCAAGAGAGGGGGTAGAAGGAGTTGTCGATTGAATGGCCTGATAGGAGGATTCGACCGGACTTAATGGCATTTCGTCGCCGTAACGATGATGATCTCTAGGGTCAGGTACTATCCAGGGGTCGTGAGATGTAGGAAGTTCATGAGGCAAGGTGGAGATCATGTTGATGGAAGCAACAGACAAGCGTGGAACATCAGGTGGTGGAATGGGGAAAGTACCCATTAGTGAAGAGTCTTTTAGAAGGCCTACACTGACGTTCTCATAACCCGATGGGGTTTTAGCGATGAACAGTACGTTGCCAGTATGGGTATCCGAATTAAAGAAGGCTAGTTGGTCGACAGTAACGATCTTAACTTGATGTGGGAAACGTACCACACGGAAAAGGGTCGACACAACTGTGCGTATGGAATCAATCCAGTTGTGGCCAAGAAGAATATTGTAATCAAGGGGAGCGTCAAAGAATTCCACTTCAACTTGGACCGTTTTGCCTTCTAACTTGATGGGCAACGAAGGAAGAACACCGTAGGGCTTAAAACCAGAGCCGTTGAAGGCTTTAAGAGTGTTCTGGGATTCATTCAAATAAGGAGAGCCAATGGATTTCCAACAAGCAAGAGACATGACACACATCGAGGCACCCTCATCGATAACGGTTAGGCAAATGTTTTTGTTAGAGACAATCACTTGGATATGGAACGCGAGTTGAGGGGGTAACCTTGGAATGTGATCTTCCAAGTCAAAGATTATTAAATTCGTATCCGTCGGATCGATTCCACCGATATATTTCAATAGTGCCTTCCGTTGCGTAGGACAACTTTGAAGGACTTCGAGGGCTGACATCGCAGAAGGTGCTTGGGCCAGATCTTGGACAATGTTATAGTTGTGGGCCACACGAGCATGAGGATTGAAAGCCGATTTCTGAACAATGCCCTTTGGGGGGGGTCGCAGAACTGTGTCGAGGCTCAGTTGTTCGAGATGAAGAGGACCATTGGTAGGTGGAGTCACGAGAGAGGGTTGTGTCGAGGAGGGCGGTAGATCATCAACCTTATATTTAGAGGGAGAATAATCTTTAGCTCGAGTAGTGAGTGCAACATCGCTTTGCTTGGAATAACCAGTACACATCAAGACATAGGATGTAGTCGAAGATGAGGGTTGGTCATGAATGATCAACTGAGCCTATTGTTGAGATGGGAAGGGTTGGGACAAAATAGCCGGAGCAGGTGGTTTTGGAGCTCCTTGAAGGAACTTAGTGACTTCGGCACATCATGGAAAATCCTTCATGTAGTGATCATCACCACAGATAAGACAAGGGTATCGAGGTTTGCGCTTATCCTGATCTTCAACAGGTGTAGTTTTGGTTCTCTCTGCTTGAGAAGTATTTTTGTCCTCCTTATTCTTACCTCTCCCCGTTTTAGATTTGTTTTTATTGGCTGGGGTAGATTGGACTACATTTACCTTATAAGTCTTGCCGGCAGGAGGGGTAGGAGACGAATCATTTTGAACATTAGAAGAAGCAGGTTTGGGGTTTGTTCTTGAGGCGGAGTGTGGTTGGGCCTGGAAAGTGCCAATCACACCATCAGCTGCATGCGAGGCAACTGGAGTAGTTGAAGTTGTGGAAGTGGAAGGATGAGGTAAATCAGGTAGTAAATCATAAAGGGTACCCATTTGCGAGTAAATGAGGTCAATGTATTGAGCACGAATTATAGCCTGCTCCTCTGTGACCACTCCACCCATGGCAATGTCACGACCAATGTTGTTCACAAACGATTTGGTGAACCATTCTGCCAACAACTGACTGGGGAGTTCAAGTTTAATAAGACGTCATCGCCGTCGCCACTCATGAATGTGATCGGATATATGAGTGGCCTTGTTCTGTTTGAAAGAAGTCAAAATCTCGGTCCCCGTGTCATAATGAATTGATAACTGGTAGTGTGTGAGGAAAGCCATAGCTAAGGTGTCGAAGTCAGAGAAGAAACCTCGTGGCAATTCGATATACCACTTTGCAGTAGAACCTGTGAGGGTTCGTTGAAAAAGACGTAAACGAATAGATTCATCCATCAACGAGTTGGATGAACACCATAGGTGAAAAGTCACAACGTGATTGTTTGGGTCCTCTCCCACTTTGCCATCGAATTTGGGAATGTCCAATGGTAGCTTGGCGGGTATAGCAGGCCATTGGGGAGAGTGATGAATTGGATCATTTAAAATCCTTGACAAATTCGGAAGATCCAAAGTGGCTATGAAGGGTAACTGTCGATTCACCTGTGAGTACTGGTGGATTTGGGGAGGAAGCCCTGTCGGCAAACCAGTAGGACCATAAGCAGTCTGCATATAATGTGAAGACCTAGGCAGATTCGATGGTGGTTGAAGAGGATAGTAGCTCATAGGATTGTATCCTGGAACAGGGACTTGAGTTTGAGCATTTTCCCCCCAAATGGAATTGAATGAACCTATATAGGGTTGGCCCATACTAGGGGGTATCACGGATGCAGCTGGAAACTACTGCCCCCCAGTCGATGGAGGAGGATGTTGTATCAACTGATTCCAATACTGGGCCAAGGAGGGAGGTATGTTTTTCCCATAAGGTGGGATCGGTCCTCCTATCAAAGGTGGTGTTCCAGTTGGGGGCAATGTTCCAATTGGGGGGTTGTGTTCCAATTGGGATTTGCGTTCCAAAAGGAATTTTCCCACTGAGAGGGGGTTGAGTCATACCACCTAGATGAAATTGTCCACCAACCGGAAACTGGTAATTTGGAGTGGATGACGGAATAGTTCCACTAGGATTAAGACTGCCAGTGGAGGACGAGGAAGGTCCTCCAAAAGGAAATGGAGGGAGTGTTGGAATAAAACCGGGAAGAGAGTGCCCAGAAGAAGAAGGACCACCAGGAGAGCCGGATGGGGTTTGCGTAGGAGTGTGAATGGAAGCATTCAACGCACGGTATCTGGGTGGTAGTGTTAGAGTGACATTGGGCATTCGTGGGGTGTTGATGGGAGCAAGACTAACCACAGCAAACCCGGTTGGAACACTTGTAGTATCTGTGAGATGGAACATTTCGGCAGGGACAGTAAAGTGATAAGCAATAGTCAACGGTACTGTCTCTGGACTAGAGATTTCGGAAATCACAGGAGGGTTGATTTTGGAAATCACAGGTGAACCTGGACCAAAAAGGACCTGTCGGAAAACACCTATAGACCAAAAAATATCTTGGCCTTCTATGCCTGGAAAGGGTCCAACTGGTGATCCAGAAGACGTAACAACTAAGTCTCTGGAAGAATTCAGTCGCATACACGGTCGCTCAGAATCACGGTGAATTCAAAATTCCTCTCGAGTATTTGTAATTCAAAAATGTTCTAGAGAGTCAGTTCATTCCACTTGTGGTGTGGTGACGACTGTGACCTCACTTTGCCGAGGAGAGCCCTCAGGTGTACTTGTAGTAAAGGGTTGAGAACCTTCCAGATGCTCTGGAGATAAACCCTGCATTCTACGTGAACGACATGGAGGAGATATTGTAAATGAGTGAGAAACTTCACGAAGAAAACCATATGGTCAACTTTGGTAAAAACAACACGCGCTAGTAAACAAAATCTAGGAAGCAACACCAAACAAACAAGACCTTCTAATTCTGAAGCCACTAGTTGGTGATGAAATCCAACGTCGCAACAACGAGACAAGAAGGGGCTGGGCTAGGGTGGAAAAGTGATGCTGATGACCTGCTTAACAGACTTACACCCTGGTGCAAGATCCCACACATAATCGTGGGTATACCCTCCAAGGAGCCCGAGTGAGTTTGGTCAACGTCAATTCCAGGTACCGTGAAGATTTTTCCCTTCATAGTCACCTCGTGTAAGAACCTAGAAAGATAGGTCACTAAGGTTACCACTGACAACAATAAATCCTGGGGGACAGTCGACAGTCTGATCCACACACAAGGGCAGGGCATCTAGCCCAAAATCAACTCAAAAGGCTTCCACTCATCATTGTGGGTATACCTCTGAGTGATCCCTGTAATACGTGCAATCTCTACACTGATATCAACAAAGCAGGGTGAGTAACTCTATCAATATCAATGCAACCTCGTGTTTGACCCTTGTGTGAGAAGGGCTTCCCAGGACAAGATGTTTCAAATGGAATTTAACACGCCCTAACACAAGATTCTATTGTGTGTTTTGTGCTTTGGAGAGTGTATCTCTCTTCCTACTCCAAAGCGCTAGCCTAGCTAAATGTTGGTGTAATAGAGCCCTAGAAAAGAGTTACTAGGTAAATTTTACAATTGCGCAGTGTTATTAAGAGTTGTTGGTTACTCAAAGGAAACAAAGATGAAACTGATGTTGTATTAGACTCTGACCCAACGATGCATGGATGAGAATGAAATATAGCAATTTTCGTTCAATGAATCCTATGTATGGGAGGGAAAGAAATTTTTTTCGGATCAAACTTTGAGCTACAAGACACAATTTCCTTTAAAATGCAAATGCAACAAATCATGCATCAATAACAATTCTCTATTGTTACTTTTTCAATAATTTCAACAATTGATTTTCAATACTTTCGAAGACGAAAATGTTTTTGAAAGAAAAACTTTGTTCACTTTTCAAAAAGGACCCCTACCATGATAGTGAGAGTACAGAAAATGAAAAGACAATGAATAAGAAATGATAAAAACCCAAACCACTCTTTCAATGAAAACAAAAATAAGAAGAAAACCAATCTAGTCTTTTCAATCTCATAAGAAAAGTGATCTTTCAAACAATAAGCAAATGATAAAGACCAAGAAACTCAACTTTCAACTGATCGTCGGTACTTAACCAAAAAAGCACACTCAGATTCTGAAATCAAAGAGTATAGCTTGCCAAGAAAAGTCAAGAAATGAAAGTCAAGAACAAAGTGACAAGAAGAGCCTTTGAAATCCTAATACTATTCGTGCACGAAAATGAAGACAATAAGAACATAAATAAATGGTCCAAGAAACTCTTTAGAGGCACCTAAACTGACCTAGGCAGTTGAAGATGCAAAAACTCAAATCCAAAATTTTGAAAAAAAAATGGGTTCGCAGGCTGAGAGTGTTACACAGTGCGAGAATAGGTGATTCTCGCAGGTAATCTTTGAGCAAAGTGCGAGAACCTCGCACTGAACCTAAAGGCAGGGAACTCAGTATGTTCTCACAAGCTACTGTGGAGTGCAGTGCGAGAACCTCTGAAACCAAGCAAATTTTTGGAAAAAGACACAAAATTTGAAGAGGCCTATGGACCCAAAGGGTCTAGCAGGGTATCCTGAAGACTCAGAGATTGGTATGAATGGAGAAAGGTAAGACAAGAGCTAATGGCCAAGGAAAAATACCAAAAACCACAAGAAAACGGGTTATATTCCCCAATGGAGTCACCAATTTTGTTATCGGACTAATCGGTAGGTGCGGACACTAACAGATCTCCCTAGATCCACCTGGATCTAGAACAAAACAGGACAGGACATGACTCTTTCCCTAAGTTTTGACCATTGAATTAGCTAGTAGGAAGGAACAAGTAACATACCTTAGTATCTATTCCTAGGGTCTCTGTTGCTCCCGCTTCGCTCCGGTGCTCTAGTGAGGTCAAGACCAAGACAACACAAACCAACCAAAGTGAAGATAGAAAAATATATTCAACTGTCAACTTGTGTGTATGATCAAGGAATTACACAATAAAGTGAGAATGACTTTATGGGAAAGGGACATGCCACTGTATCATATTGATTGAAAGTAAATATTACAACCTGATCACTTTGATGTCGCAAGCTTCCTTTCGATGGCTCTTGGCTCCAACACACACACTTTTCTCAATCCTTGTATGAAGAAGATCAAATCCTCTTGATAGACTTGCTAGAGTCTCCAAGCTCCTGTTCAAGATAAGTCCTTCACACAATTCTTTCACCAATTCTCCAATGAATCTTTCTTAACCTTTTACATGATAATTCCATCAATATATAGGAGAGAATGAGATGGTTACTTAGATAAGAATGATCCCACAA
>SNQJ01S0226549.1:9972-24573 GCA_010110895.2 Picea sitchensis | reverse complement strand
AGGAGAATCAAAGGAACTCTAGGAAATACAGTGAGTCATGAGAAGAGGAGAAGGAGAGCAACCTTCATCCTAGACTTCCGACGAGCGGGAAGTAAGAGACTAAGTCTCAAAGCATCGTGGTCTATCTCGGCGGTGGCTAATGGAAAATCCATTTGGAATCGTTGAGCCCACAGTGGGGTGGAAACGAGCACCCCTCTCAGAAGTTGCATTACACCTGGTGTTTTCTAATAAGTATTTATGTCATGTATTTCAAATTGAATGTTCCTGGAATGCATGCTCATGGTTGTGCACTCATGAATGGTTTATGTATAGAAGTGTTTTCCTAGTGTGTTTGATCAGAAAAGATGGATGCATAATTATACTTGTATGGCCATATTTGGTTCATTTATATATATGTATACATATACATTGAACAAGTTCAGGTTTTGAGTCCGTTCTCGAGAGATCTGTCCCATTTACTTAACTCACACGATGTCTTGGTTGGATTTCCCCAAAGGTACCTCCTTCTGGGAAGGTTCCCTCACTGTTCCAGAGCCGAAGTGAGTTCCTTGAATGGACTACCGTTTAAGTAAATATCTAAGATTACCTCGCCCTTGTCACAGAGTTCATAGCTCAATAAGTTAAAAAGGCCTTTCAGCAATGTCCCCAAGCCTGGTGATAATTATCCAAGAATTCGTTGAAGGATTTTATGGCCTAAGTCTGGAGACCTTGCACCAGCAAGAATGGTTCCCTCAGAGTTTGGTCTTTCGGTGTTTTGACACCCGGGAAGTCCAAGGGTAAGTTCCCTTATACTCGCCAATCATGAAATCCCAAAGTATGAAACCCCGAAAAGGTCTAGCGTGGATAAGTCTTGGTGTTTCGGTGTTTTGGCAACCGGGAAACCCAAGGGTCAGTTTCCTTGTAATCGCCAGTCTCGAAATCCCAACTTGCAAAACCCTAGAATAGTGTAGCGTGGTTAGAGTCTTGATGTTTCGGTGTTTCGGCACCTGGGATATCTAAGGGCAAGTCTCTTGTACTCGCCAGTCCCGAAATCCCAACTTGCGAAACCCTGAAATGGCATAGTGTGTCTAGAGTTTGGATGTTTCTGCGTTTCGGCACCCGAGAATCCTAAGGGTCAGTTCCTTGTATTCATCAGTTGTGAAATCCCAAAATGAGAAACCCTAAAATGGTATAGCATGGCTAGAGTTTGATGTTTTGGCATTTCGGCACACGGGAATCCTAAGGGTCAGTTCCTTGTATTCGCCAGTTGCGAAATCCTGAAATGAGAAACCTCGAAATGGTATAGCATGGCTAGAGTTTGATGTTTCAGCGTTTCAACACCCGGGAATCCTAAGGGTCAGTTCCTTGTATTTTCCAGTTACAAAATATCGAAATGAGTTTAGCGTATATATATGAAATTCAGAGTTTCAGCTCCCGGGAAACTCAGATGTGAAACCTCTTGTCATCGTACATTGCGAAATCCCGACTTGTGAAACCCCGAAATGAGTTTAGCGTATATATATGAACTTCGGAGTTTCATATCCCGGGAAACTCAGATGCGAGACCTCTTGTCATCGCACATCATGAAATCCCAACTTGCGAAACCCCGAAACGATCTTAGCGTATATATATGAACTTCGGAGTTTCAGCTCCCGGGAAACTTAGATGTGAGACCTCTTGTCATCGCACATCGCGAAATCCTGACTTGCAAAACCCTGAAACGAGCTTAGCATATATATATGAACTTCGTAGTTTCAGCTCCCGGGAAACTCGGATGCGAGACCTCTTGTCATCGTACATCACAAAATCCCGACTTGCGAAACCTCGAAAGGAGCTTAGCGTATATAGATGAACTTCGGAGTTTTAGCTCCCGGGAAACTCAGATGTGAGACCTCTTGTCATCGCACATCGTGAAATCCCGACTTGCGAAACCCCAAAACGAGCTTAGCATATATATATGAACTTCATAGTTTCAGCTCCCGGGAAACCCAGATGCGAGACCTCTTGTCATCACACATCGTGAAATCTCGTCTTGTGAAACCCCAAAGTGAGGTTAGAGGATATATGACCTTCGGAGTTTCGGCCCCCGGGTATCCTATATGTGAGGCGCCTTGTCCTCACATATCACAAAATCCCGACTTGCGAAACCCCGAAATGAGCCTAGTAGATATATGGGCTTCAGTGTTGCGGCACCTGGGAAACCGAAGGGTATGAACCCTTGTCTTCATACATCACAAGATCCCGGTAGGGGAAATCTCGAAGCAGCTTGGTGTGAATAGGATTTCGGGTTTTGGGGTGTCGAAGGACTCAACTCCTTTGCATTTCGAACTCCTAGTTTCCGAAGTCCCGAAATGCGAAAGGTGCCTCTTGACTTAGCCCGGGGTCACAACCGATGGACACGTGGAAGTAAATCCTACGATTTGTGCATGAATTGTACACAACGGATTTTCAACAAAAGAACCCATGAATTGGTTTGGTGAAGGTCCCGATTGGAAGACCTAGCCTATGCCAGAACCTCGTAAGAATTCGGGAACTTTGTCCCTCGACAATGAAGAAGAAAGAAAAAGGTGAAAAATATTATCTCCCGTAGTGGGTGTGTTATAATGTCGGCCCTTGTTTAGGCCTTTTTATATGTATAAATAGAGGTCTAGGCCATGTAAGAAAGGAGGCCATGTCTAGTTGATGGCTTAGTGCATAAGTTGGATCTATGTGATCAGAAGTTTGTGTGACTGTAAGAGCTCTGTGCATGTTGTAATAAGTGTTGAGTACACAGAGTGTGAGAAGGCTTAGTGCTTGGATCTACCCAGGGAAAGAGGATCTAGTGAGCTGCATAGATCTCTTGTCCTATCTGAGGTAAGATTTGGAAGGCTTAGTGCTAGTAGCGATATCTATGTGATCAAGCATCATAAGGCTCTGTGCATTTTGTGTAAGACTTGTGGAGCTGAGTGCAAGTCTCTGCGAGAGACTGTAGAAGGCTTTGTGTTGAGTGAACGTAAGAGGGATCTAGCGAGCTGCACAAATCCTTTGTCACGTGCAAAGTAAGGGTCATTGAAGCTCCGTGTTGAAACTGCTTGACCAAGATAATATAAAGAAGACTTTGTGGACGTAGCCCCAGGGTGGGGGTGAACCATATTAACTCTATGTATTGTGTTGATGTGTTTGTCTCTCTCTTTCTAAGTCCTCTGATATGTTTAGATAGATCTATTGATGCTTTGTGCTTATGAGATATGAATGCATGCTAGATATGATACATAAGATGCTAAGTGCTTAATCTATTGAGTATAACCTGTTTATCATTGCTAAGTGCTAGATCTGAGTAATTACTGCGGTGCTCTGTGCTTTCTACAAAGTGTATTAATGAATCTCTGTTAGGAAATAACTGATGTTAAGTGCATTGTAAGCAAGATAATCACATATATGTGTCCCAACTAAGGTTGCAAACAAGTGAGTCCTGCAACCACCCCTGCCTCTACCTCGGGTGAGACTTCATCTACTTCGCAGATGTTGCTGAAAGGGCCGGTAGTTAGGGCTTTGTTGGTGCTCTCTTGAGCGTTGAACCCTGGGTCTACCCCTGTGTCAACAATCATTGGATAGTATTTAGCCTATTGAAATATCATGTTGAAGTTTTAAGATTAATGCTAGACAGGTGTAGACAATGCCAAATTTCATTGAACATTAAGAAATGTATATTCAACACACCTTTNTGGGTCTACCCCTGTGTCAACAATCATTGGATAGTATTTAGCCTATTGAAATATCATGTTGAAGTTTTAAGATTAATGCTAGACAGGTGTAGACAATGCCAAATTTCATTGAACATTAAGAAATGTATATTCAACACACCTTTTGGAATTCTGCTAGGATAGGTGGTTTGTAAATAGGGCATGTTGGTTGACCCTACAAATATTGTTGTCATTGTTAATTTACCACCACCTAAGTCGGAGAAATTTTTAAGGAAGTATGTCAATTTTTAATGGAATGATGAGTGCCAACAAGGTTTGGGCATCTTAAAGGAGAAAATGGTGACAGAACCAATTATGGTGTTTCCAAATTGGTAAAAAGTGTTCCATGATCATGTGGATGCCTCGTCAATAGCACTGTGAGAAGTACTAACACAACCGGGATAAGGTGACATAGATCACCCAATAGCATTTGCAAGTAGGAAAATTTTAGATTCATAACAGAATTATAATACAACAAAGAGAGAAGTTTTCGCTATGGTATATGCATTGCAAACATTCAAACATTATTTATTAGACCAACATTTTAAAATGTTCACAGATAACTATGCTCTCAGATACCTGGTCAACAAGCCAGTGTTGGGGGGTGTTATTGGATAAATCGATGAATGTGGACATAAACTAATCTCCCTAGATCCACCTGGATCTAGAACAAAACAATATGGTACATGACACTTTCCCTAAGTTACAATCATTGAATTAACTACCAAAGAAGGAATGAATGACATACCTTTTAATATCGCTTCCTTATATCTTTGTTGTCCCTGCTTTGCTTCGGTGCTCTTGTGAAATCATATTTGCAATGACACAAACCAACCAAAGTGAAAGAAACAATAGTAGATTCAATGAAAACCTAAACATGTGATCAAGGAGTCATGTTATAAAATGCGAATGATTTTATGGAAAAGGAACATGTCACTGTATTATATTAAGTAAAAGTGGAAGATACAACCAAACTGCCTCGATGTCACAAGTTCCCTTTCAGTGATCCTTTGCTACAACACACACACACTTGCTCCGAAATTTGTATGAAGATGATCCAAAAAAGCTTGATGGACAAATGGAGACCTCAAGTATCAATTGAAACAGGATTCTTCACATAGTCTTCAGCCTATTCTTTCATCAATTCCTTGCTTAATCTTGCTTCCCCTTTTCCATGAGAAACCCATCATTATATAGGAGAAAGAGAAGTGGTTAAAGAGATGAGGATGATCCCACCAAATCAGAGGAGTCGGTAGGATCCCAACCATATGAACACCACCTCACATTCTAGAAGATCCCCCTTCTAGAACCTTCGTGAACTTATTCCTTTATTTATCTTTTAAACATTGTCGCACTATGCCTATATAGTAGCCTATGGAAACCCTGCAAGCTAGCTAAAGAGCAACCTATGGAAATCAAGCATTTCCACATTGTGTAATACATGCAGCCTGCGACGTCCTTCTAAAAACCAGTTGTGTAGCGGAAGAAATTAGTCATTTTTCTCATGCAAAAGATCATTTTTAAGAGCCTGAACACATGCTTGTAGAATCATCATCAAGGTGATCAAAATAATGTGTAACAAAATTCCCCCCAAAGTATGAGGCTGGAACTCGTGACAGCTGAAATACTTTGTAAAATGCGTGTGTGTGTCGGGAACAAGGAACGCACCAATTGGGAACCTGCAAACAATCAAACATCTTCACAATATTATACCATTTCTGAGGTAGGCACTCCCATGCTTAGACTACAAGTGATTTAAATCATAAATTTTAGTCATGGACACAAATCATACACCGTGGATCCATGTCATCAAAATGCTACATAGCCACCAAGAATACATTGTGGATCTATGTACTAGAAAGATCAAATTTAGACATAGCCACGAGACATACCAGGTGGATCTATGTGTCAATACAAATCATAAATACTCCATCGCAGCCAGGACCACAAATGATGAGATCCACGGTCTTCAACCCCTTCGTCCGTAAGTACGATTCTAGCCATGTGATTACTGGTGTTGAAGTCGAACATGGTAGAAACCACTTGATTACCTTTCATTGATGAAAATAGTTAACAAGTGCGAGGGAAATCACCATTGATGTCAATGACTCCCAAGGTACCTTAGTACAATCCAACGAATTTGAATAAATGAGCTGAAGTCGAACACTCGATGGAATCTGTCGATCAGGGAACAATGATGTGAATCCACTGTCGAAAGCGAAAAAACCCGCCATTGAGGCATGCAGGCTTTAAGGTACTAAATGATTTATAAGTCTTGTTCCCAGATGATGATTTGAATTCGACAGGAAAAGACTCATCACAGGAGGTATTTGATGTATCCCCCGTCAATGACATGAAATAAGTAACAGATTTAGGGTAGATCAAAGTATGAAAATGATTTGAAACTAACACAGAGAAGGCTGAAATGGTAGGAATTGACAACTGCAGATGGTCGATTCGATACAGGGCTTGTTTGGACTTCTCTTGAACATATGAATGATGCGACAATGGTCTTGGAAACATTGACTCAAAGATGACCCAAGATATGAGCTTGCAAAAAGTCAGATGAGAGATAAATGGATTTCCCAACCCGGATATAATGATAAAGGGGGTGTCATGTTCAAGAGCGACTATTACTGCCACTAACACAAATACAGAGACACATTTCTTTCCCAAATTTTTCCCCACCATTTCTGGAAAGTACCTCTTTATTTTTATGCAAGCTAGAGGAGGATAACATATGATTTTTTATGTAAGCTCTTCCTTCAGACAACTCCCTCGAAGTATGTTTAACGAACCCTGAGAAGGAGTGGTTCGGTCCCATATGGGTCTTTTGATGTTTGTTTAACAAGTCCAAAGATAAAAAAACTCGAGGGAGTTTCATGTTTAGAGAGTCTGAAAAACACTTAAAGAGAACTCTCTTGGTTCCTTTTTCGTAAATTAGTCCGATGAGACCGAAAAAGTGATAAACTATCACCCATCAAACGTTTTCTTCAAATACTTTTACGACCGTGAAAAGAACAAGGTCGCTCGACAATCTTTTCATTATTATGGAGTGTGAAAAGAGCTTAAAGGATACTCCATGAGCTTCATTTTTTGTATTACCATGACGAGTACGAAAAGATGACAAAATTATACTCGATTGCGTTCTCATTGATTTTTGAGCATGAGAACGAACAAAGACTGAGCTCGAGGTTTTTCTGAAAAACCCTAAAAAGTAATTGTACACTTGATGAATATCACGAAAAATATATGGACTTCATTGTTCAGGATCTTAGTTCTTCCATCTGCAAGAAAAAAAAATACTCACGAGACCATTAGACCCTTAGGTTATGGATTAAAATGCATTAAATAATATGAAATATTAATAGAACAAATAAAAAGTGAAATAAATATGGGTAAAATCTCTTTTTAACTATTTCATTTGCATTTTTCCCAAAACTTGCCTAGAAACCCTATTTTTACCTCACTTTGGTTGTCGATTACGGGAGGCAAGGGTGACCATTCAACGAACGTCTTCCACCAAAACGGTAATCTTCTTATCCTCTTGCTTTTCATTGGATTAAATTTTATTTTTATTGGTTTAAAATGGATTTTTGAGTTGAGTTTTAGGCCGGTAGGTGCGCGTTGGGGCCATCGCAGGTGACCTATATCAGGACCTACATAAACCATAGGTTTTCGCAGGTAGCTTGTGGTTCACTAGTGGAAACCCCGCACTGTGTGTAATACTCCAGTTGTGGCGACCGAAAATCAAAAATTCTTTCATGCGTTTTAGCCAATAAAAATTTTCCAAATCAGCAAATGAGGATGCTAACTTCCCTTTATTGTCCCAATGCAAGTTTTTGAACATCAAAATGTTGGAGTGGAGGGAGAGGGAACACGAAGATGATGATTACATTGCTTTGAATGACCTGGGTAGTGCAAATTCCCTCCGATAGTGTGGGTTACTGAAATTCTTTAAAATCCTGGGCATGAGGACCCAACTGAGGTTACTGAAGTATCTAGTCCACATGTGGGATGTGGAACAGAAAGTGTTTCATGTGGCTGCCCACATACTATCCATAGATATCGAGGATATCTATTTCTTGATGGATTTATCTCGTCGTGGGGCCCATGTGACTTTGACAGGAGGCAGAGGTGGAGGCTTTTCATTGAGTGAGTATGTCAGTAGGTACTGCGATCCTGAGGCCGAGAGACACAAAGGGAGAGTTTCCATTATAGGTGTATGGGATTTACCCCTCCAGACTATTCTTTTTACCATTGCACACATGGTGGAGAGTGCATCTCCTCACATGGCCCTCCAGACTTATTTTCAGTACGGCGTGGAGTGCATGGAGCCTTGGGTATTCAACTGGTGCGACTGTGTTCTTTGCAGCATGAAGACATAGCTGACAAAGTGCAAGAAAGGGGACCTAAAAAAATTTGGGTTTGGGTCTATCTTGGTGTCTTTCTTCCTACAGAGGGTCCCCCATTTACGTTTACAGGTAGAGTGGGGCATACTGGCCCCGTGAGATCCAAGGATGAAGAGGTGGTGCGACCTCATGGCCCGGCATGTGGTCGGCCCCATTGTGAAGTATAATGATGTATTTTTTGATTGTTTGAGGCCTCAAATTCTTATGGTAGATTATTACACCTATGTCAGTTTGGATTTCAGTGGCGACCCCGACTTAGTTCTACCTGAGGGCTTTCAGTGGGGAGACTTAGGTAAGAAATACATTTTGTTTTTTATAATTTTTTTGTGAATTTTGCAATATACAATGTTTTTTATGCTTTCAATCCAATGACTAATCAAAACTTTAAGATAATGCAGATGTAGGGCCGCATCATCCTTCGGGTACATCTCCTATTCAGAGAAGAGGGGAAGTAGTTGTGGTAGTAGGATGGGATGTTGGTGATTATGAAGCAGTCGAGCAGAAGCTAGAGGGATTGACAACAGATATCCCAGACATCTCCATCGATGATATTCTGAGGCGTTCTCAATGTCATATTGTGGGCGTATCTGGTTCACTTAGTCGACTACTTCGTAGGGTAGCACGAGCAGTAGTGTGCTACCATGAACAACATCCTTGATGCTATTTTGTATATGAAGCCAAGTGCTTCTCATTTTGATATTTTTGGTCTTCGGACGAAAACACCTTTTTGTAAACAACTTGTATCGTTATATATATACATGAGGCTTCTACCAGCTTACTTGCTTTAATGTGAATTGTGGTTGGATTTACAAGTGTCTCAAATGTTTGTTTAACACATAATTAGCTAATGCGTCTGTTACTATATTTAGACATCTATAAATATGTTGATATTCAATGTAATCGAAATGACATTCCAAGAGGAGAATTCATAAATACACCCTTAACAAAGTAGGTCTTTGAATAGCATAGACATTACTTAATTGTAGTACCACTAACTGTGAATCAAGTCGTACAACAAGGTGACGGATTCCAAGTGAAACAATGTTGGTCAACAATTCAATGGCTGCACTATATTCCGCAATATTATTAGTTGCACGACCGAAGCACACAGCATGTAGACTATCTAACTCGTTCGTCGGTGCATAGATTTCCCAAGCAACAGATGCTAAGTTCTTAGTACTACGACTAGCACCATCGGCGAAGCCAATGTAGGGTAGCGAAGACGCCAACATCCAGAAACCAAGAACAATGCAAGGTAAGCAGCTGGAGGTCGAAATCAAATAACGAAAAAGCACACAAGAGTATGATACAGTAAAAATACAAGAACTCATGCAAAGATGGCCTAAGCATAGTACTTCTTTAAGTAAATCTCATTCCTAGTCTCATAAGATCCTTTCTCCAACACTCATTTGATGATATAAGGGCCTTGCCACATGGCCTCGAATTTTCCAGCCCCTAGTAAATCACGATCTTGTTCATAGAGGAGAACTAGATCACCCTCAAAGAAAACATGTGGCTTGACATGCTTGTCGTATTGGTATTTTACGCGTTTCTTTTGGGTTTCAATAACCAGCGTGGCATCACGACGGGTTTCATCTAATTGCATCAGATACAATAGACATTCTTCCTCGACAGAGGTGTTTGGGAGAAGTTCAACGAATAGCTTCAATGATGGTATCTCACATTCAATCGGCAGAACAAATTTGATACCATACACTAATTGAAAAGGCATAAACCCCGTGGCAGACTTCACGGATGTCCGATAGGCCCATAATGTTGAAAACAACATCGTGTGCCAACTTATCTTATGAATCCCTATTATCCGTCGAAGCATAGTGATAAGAACTTTGTTTATCGCTTCAACTTGGCCATTGGCCTGTGGATAGTAGGGGGTTGATTTTTCATGCTCAAGACCCAACTTTTCGGTAAGCTCAGACATCATGAAATTTTGAAAATGGCTACCGTGATAAGTGACAATAGCTTGCGGGATTCCAAATCGCATGATGATATGATTGAATATGAATAGGGCTACAGTTTTTTTCGGTATTATCAAATGTAGGCATCGCCTCGGCCCATTTTGTGAAATAATCCATGGCTACGATGATGTATCCATGCCCCCCAACCGAGTGAGAGTTACATGTGATGAAATCAATGCCCCATTTTGTGAAAGGACCAACGGAAACTACATGGTGTAAAGGAGGGTGGTGAGATCTTATCTTGTTATTGTACATTTGACAAGCATGGAACTTTTGGACGACAGTTATATAGTCTTTAAACAAAGAAGGCCAGAAGTACCCTGCTCGTAAGATATTTTGGGCAGTGGCATACCCAGACATATGACCCCCATATGCTCTAGAGTTGCAGTCATTCAAATATTTCTCAACCTCATCGAAGGTGAGACAACGTTGAAAAATAGATTCAACACCATGGCAATAAAGAGTGTCACCGAGAATTATGTTTTGTCAGGGCTTGATACCGTATACGACGACGGTTTGTACTAGAGAGGTCATATCTCCATACCAAGCATCATCAGAACTGATAAGAAAAAGGGATTCATCAGGTAAGGAATCCTCTGCCTCATTTTTTGACTCAAGGGAGGGAAGGTCACATATCAATTAGGAAAATACCAAAGATTTCTTAGACTTAACATGTTCAAACTCTAAGTCGAACTCCTAGAGAATCGTGATCCATTTGGAGTACTTTCCCCCTAGCAATTGGCGTGTAAGGATATGTTGCATAGGGTTGCAATCAGAAATAACAGTGGTCTTGCGTAATAGGATATAGTGACGAAAACGTTGGACAACTTGAACACCTGCCAAGGCTAGTTTTTCCACATGTAGGTATTTGGCTTCGGTAGTCGTGCAACTCCAACTCAAATAATAGATTACATGTCCATTGTGTGAATCATATTATCATGTAAGGGAAAGTTTCAAAGATTTGAAGGCTTTGTTGGCAGTCTCGTCCCATATGAATTCGTAACCCTTCTTCAATAGTCGAGTAAATTCTACCGTTAAATCAGCGTAATTCAAGATGAATCGACGCAAAAAGTTTGCCTTCCCTTGAAAAATTTGGAGATGGCGTAATGTGGAAGGAGGAGGTAGATTAAGGATAGCCTTAACCTTCAAAGGGTCCACCCTAATTCCATGAAGTGACACAATAAAACCCAAAAGTCGGCTGGACTCCACACAAAAAAAACATTTGTGTGGGTTTAAATGTATATGATAGTAATGACAGCAAAGGAAAATCACTCAGAGATGAGCCGAGTGATCTTGGCGACGCATGGAATGCATCGGTAGATCATCGAGATGTGGTTGCACGATGTGCTTGATATCATGAAAAGCATAAGACATGGCACGTTGAAAAGTCGCACCAGCGTTCTTCAAACCGAAAGGTAGTTTATGGTAGGCAAAGGTACCCCAAGGACAAATGAAAGTAGTTTTGTGTTGATCAGCGGGTAAAATGTTAATCTGATTATAGCCAGAGAAATTGTCCATTAAAGAGAAGATTTCACTATCGACGATCTAGTTGACGAAGGGGGTTGGAAAATTGTCCTTAGGACAATATTTATTGATATCCCTATAATCAACGCATACATGGATCATGCCTTGTTTTTTATTAACCAAAACTAGATTGGATACCCAATTGGTTAAAGCCACAGGATAGATAAAGCCAGCCTTGAGAAGTTTTTCAACTTCAAGCTTAATAGCGGCGGCTTTACGAGGTGGATTGGGCGAAGTCTCTATCGAATGTGTTTAGTGTTCGGATAGGTCTTAATTTCATGCACAACGATATCGAGGTCAATACCCGCCATATCTTCATAGCTCCAAGCAAAAACATCCTAGAATTCTTGGAAAAGATGACTTCATCATCGGAACAAGCAGCTCCTATGTGAAAAAAATTTATGACTCCAGGTTTAATGGATATGTCAAGAGGAATGGTGGTTGAAATGTTACTCAAGTTCCATTCATAAAGCACATCGTGTGTTGACTCGGGAACGGAGGAAATGACAACAACGGTCGACGGAGTCGAAATACGTTGGTAACTCTCGATGGTGTGTTGTTCGAGGAAGAGAATGGAACAGTGATGTCCATCATCCCATGGGGTGTCTTCCATGGACATAACTGACATGATCATATCGTTCGTAGGAAAGATGACGTGAAATGGATCGGGAGATGAATCACCAAGAGAGGGAGTGGAAGGGGTTGTCGATTGAATGGCTTGATAAGGGGATTCAACCGGACTTAAGGGCATTTGTTTTCCATGGCGAAGATAATCACCGGGGTCGGGTATTATCCACGGGTCATAAGACGCAGGGGTTTCGCGAACAGAGGTGGAAATCATGTTGATTGAGGCGACAAAAGGAGGTGGAATATTGGGTGGTGGGATTGGGAATGTATCCATCAAAGTTGAATCTTTTAGAAGACCCACACCGACATTATCATACCTGGGAGGTCTCTTCGAGATAAACGGTATGTTTCTAGTATGGGAATCAGAGTTAAAAAAGACCAGTTGGTCAACAGTAACCACCTTTCCTTGGTGTGGGAAACATAACACGCGGAAAATTGTGGACACAACTACACGCATGGAATCAATCCAGCTACGGCCAAGTAAGAGGTTATAGTCAATAGGGGCATCAAAGACCTCGACCTTGACATTGACTGATTTTCCTTCCAACATAATAGGAAACGAGAGAAGAACACCATAGGGTTTAAAACCAGAGCCATTGAAGGCCTTAAGTGTGTTGCATGATTTAGTGAGGGGAGGAGAGCCAATGGATTTCCAACAGGTAACAGACATGACACACGTCAAGGCGCCCTCGTCCATAATGGTTCTACAAATAGTTTTGTTCCCTACGACAGCTTGGATCTGAAACGCTAACTGAGGAGGTAGCCTTGGAATGTGATCTTCCAGGTGAAATATTGTCAAATTTGTATCCATGGGATCAATTCCACCGATGGCCTTTAACAGTGCCTTCCGTTGAGCAGGACAACTTTGAAGGACTTCGAGAGCTGACATTGTGGAGGGTGCTTGTGCAAGATCTTATACAATACTGTAGTTTTGAGCAGCACGTGCATGAGGATTAAAGGCAGACTTTCGAACAATGCTCTTTGGAGGAGGGCAGAGGACTATATCGAGACCCGGTCATTCGAGATGAAGAGGACTGTTGGGAGATGAAGTTGAGGGAGGCGGTTGAACCAACGAAGGTGGTACATCGTCAACTTTCTCCTTTGAGGGAGAGTAATCTTTGGCCCGAGTGGCGATAGCAACGTCGTTCTTTTTTTAATCACCGGTACACATATGGACATACAAAGTAGTGGAAGGAGAGGGTTGGTCTTGAATGACCAATTGGGCCTGTTGTTGAGAAGGGAAAGGTTGGGACAAAAAGACAGGTGTGGGAAGTTTCCCGGTCCCTTGAAGGAACTTAGTGACCTCGGCACGTCTTGGACAATATTTTGTGTAGTGATCATCACCACAAATAAGGCAAGGATATTGAGGTTTTTGCTTATCCTTATCATCAGCAGGATGTGGTTAGGATTTTTCGGATTGCGGATTACTATTTTTATCCTCCTTATTCCTACCCTTTCCTTTTTTAGATTTATTTTTGCCGAAAGGGGTAGATTGAGCAGAGTTAACTTCAAATTTTTTGTCAGTGGAAGGAGTGGGAGTTGGAGCACTTTGAACATTAGAAGTAGTAGATTTGGGATTCATGTGAGGGGTTGGTATGGATTAAGGTTGAGCATGGAAGATGCCAATCACACCATCAGCAGCATTGGAAGCCCTTGGGGTCGTTGAGGTAGCAGTGGTAGAAGGAAGAGGAGCGTCAGGGAGAAAGTCGTAAAGAGTGCATGTTTGTGAATAAACAAGATCTAAGTACTGAGCACGACAGATTGCCTACTCTTCAATGAAAACTCCATCCATGGAAATATCACGAGAGATTTTATTCATGAATGATTCGGTGAACCATTCAACCAATAACTGATCAGGAAGGTCAAGTTTGATCAAACGTCATCTTCGTCTCCACTCATGTATGTGATCAGAAATATGAGTGGTCGGAGATTGCTTAAAGGAACTCAAAATCTCGGTTCCTGACTCATAGTGGATTGGAAGTTGGTAATGTGTGAGAAAATCCATGGCTAGGGTATTGAAGTCATTGAAGAAGCCTTGTGGTAATTCTATATACCACTTTGCAGCCGAACCCGTAAGAGTTTGTTGGAAGAGTCGTAACCAAATGGAATCATCCATCAAAGAGTTGGACGAACACCAAAGGTGAAAAGACATAACATGGTTGTTTGGTTCTTCTCCTGGTTTACCGTCAAATTTGGGAATGTCGGACGGTAACTTGGCCGGTATAACCTCCAAAGGGGAGAATGTAAGATAGGGTCATTCAAGATTCTAGACAAGTCGGGTAGGTCCAAAGTGGCTAAAAAGGGCAACTATCTATTCACGTGAGGATACTGGTGACTTTAGGGAGGAAGTCTCATTGGTAT
>SNQJ01S0226547.1:0-14644 GCA_010110895.2 Picea sitchensis | reverse complement strand
ATCATATTTTATGGTTTCCAAGAGTTAATTCATGTTTTTCTACTGTTACAGGGCAAAACGCACCATGTTTCTTGGTCCAACACTTGATCCGGCACTTGTTCCGGTACTTGATCTGGCACTCATTCCGGCACCCAGTATTGCACAAAAACGCAAGGCAAGTTGGCGATTGTGGTATTGGTGGCCAGTGGTGGAAAAATCGAGCACACAAGTTTTGTTTTTCATGCCCCTCCAGCTACTAAGCTCAAGACAACTCGATTTCAGTTGTCCAAAGAGGGCGCTTATTGGGTTCCTCCGTTTTGTTAGTTATTGATGCATTTGATGTAATTTGCCGAATTTAGAGGTGGTTCGACCCTCCTGTGGTCGACCACCTGGGTTGTAAGCTTATAAATACTACCAGGATGCTCATTAGATTGTTAAGCAAGTAGAATATCCATCAGATTGGAGATAAACTCGTTATACTCTGTTTTTCATTTTTCACATTGCCAAAATAGTGCCATAACTGCGTTTTTGACTTTCATGGTAAATTCGGCCTGTTGAAGTTCGTGGTGTGCTTGTAGAGGGTAGCCATGACTTCTTGGGGGGCCCACCAGCAGTCTAGTGATGATCAGTGTGTTGTTTATACATTTCATAATTTAAATTGTCTTTTATTTCCTGTACATGCATGTTTTATGTTTTAATTAGCTAGTTGTGATTTAATTGTTTTATTGTTCTTTTGCAGGTTAGTGTGATGGATTATGTTAGCATGAATTAGTTTTGTAGGCTAGGAATAGACTTGAAAGTCTCTACACTAACTCCATATGCATCTAGATATCAGATTACTCTTTTATTTATTTTTTTACAGTCAAGTTTAGAACAGATTTTTAATTATACAAGAGCATAGTTTTAATCTGAGTTTCTTCTGACAAAGATTGATGGATGGATAAATTTGCTTCCAGATTTTGAATCATAGCTTTCTTACTTCGGTTTTAGATAGATTTCACTTGCTTAGTTATTGGTTAAATGTAATTGTCAAATCACTTTTTAATATCATGTTTTTAATTTATGTTTTCAGTCATTTTCTTATCATAGCTTGAATGATTAAACTAGACATAGTATAGTTTCCTTTCACGCAATTTCCTTTCATAGATTAAGATGCACTTGAATTTCTTAGATAGATAATGATGATATCATTATGATGTTGATGGTTTATACATGAATATGTAGGGTATTTAACATTACTTTTATCATGGCTAAGTTTTCATTGCACTGTTTACTTCACACCTTTCATTTTGCCATTGAAATTAGTATTGATCTTATACCATTAGAACTGTCCTTTGTTGTCAAATGTCATCAACATATTATCCGTCACCATTGAAGGCATTCACACAACCACCAGCATTACATTTGAGTGTTTCATAAGTTAAAGTTAGTTTCTTGTTTTCATTAGTTAGAAAAGATAGTTTCTTGTTTTCATAAGTTTAGTTGATAGTCTTTCTTGCTTTCAATAGAATAGATTTCCTTTCATGCATTACATTGAGCATTTAAATCTCCTTTCACGCAAGAGAAATAGTTTTGCATTAGGCATTTAGTTCACTTGCCTCTTAGGCTAGGTAGTTGTTCAATGAGAAGTCTTTTCTTACTTGTCTTTTTTTTTATGCTTTTGCTTGCTTGTCTATTTGCTTTAATAGGTTAGTTAGGTGCTTTTGCTTGCTTGTCTATTTGCCTTAATAGGATAGTTAGGTGTTTTTGCTTGCTTGTCTATTTTCTTTAATAGGTTAGATAGGTGCTTTTGCTTACTTGCTTATTTATTTTCTTTCATAGGGTAGTTGCTCATTGAATGTAGGTTGGCAAGTTAAAGGTAGTTTGCTTTCATCATTTGCTTAGTATGCTTAGTAGTTTACCTTTGCTTACTGTCATGAACTAGTTTTCTTTACATAGAGTTTTCATTCGCTTTCTTAGGAACTATCCATCARTCCTTGGCCCAAAAGTACTTAGGTTACCTAGTTTTAATTTGCTTAGTAGGGTTTGTTCATTAGATAGGTTTGCTTGAGTAGATTAGCCCTAGATAGATGCTTTCCTTAGTTAGTCTACATTCCTACCAACCTTTTTACCTTTGGCATATATTTTGCTATAACTCTAAGTTTACTTACCCCGGGTTGATAATTTAATTGAGGGTAGTTTAGTGTCTTTTTTAGTACATATAAATCACCTAACAACTATATTTGTGCTTTTCAATCTTGTCAGGATTAACTGAGAAAAGTAACCTTTTGGA
Organism: Picea sitchensis; assembly: GCA_010110895.2. Classification (NCBI taxonomy): domain Eukaryota; kingdom Viridiplantae; phylum Streptophyta; class Pinopsida; order Pinales; family Pinaceae; genus Picea; species Picea sitchensis. Next base: position 12,393 of record SNQJ01S0226547.1, on the reverse strand, counting down.
GTCTTATTTAAGCCCTTTTCAGACTCTCTAAACATGAAAATATTGTCGAGCAATCTTGTTGTCCTTCACGCTCGCCAAACTAAAATTTGAAGGCACGTCTGTCTGGCGGTAGTTTACCCCTTTTTCGGTCCGGGTGGTCAATTTTACGAACAAAGGTATACTCTAGGAATTTCGGTTCGCTAGAAGAGTATTCTCAGGTATAAATTTTACTCTTTTTCGGGCCCGAGGGACTAAATTTACGAAAAAGGAACCCCCACGGCGTCCATAGTTAAGCTCTTTTCAGACTCCCTAAAATTGAAAATATCATTGAGTGACCTTGTTCCTTCACACTCGTTAAATTGGTCCAGAAGAACATCCCCTACGGAGTTCATAATTAAGCTCTTTTCAGACTCCTTAAAATTGAAAAGATTGTCGATTGATCTTGTCTGTGTCACACTCGTTAAAATGGTTTTCAATAGACGTATTTTTGGTGCTACTTTATCCATTTTTTGAACCGACTAGACTATTTTTGAAAAAGGTACCCCAGTGGAGTCTTCTTTTACATTTTTTCATACTCTCTAAAATGTGAAAAAACTACCAAGCTTACCTTCTCTGGGCTCGTGAAAAATACATTGAAGGGGGTTTCATCGTGTCCTGCTATTCGCATTTGCATCTCTGCGTCTTTGGCCTAATGTCGGCTCCATGTTGCTCTCAACTGAACCTTTGAAGCATCCCTTATACGCAAGCCTTGTAGCACTTTGGCTCTGCGACCTAACACCTCGACCCATGGAGGAATTTTCCCCGAGTGTCCTTTTCCTGCACATGTCTCCTTGCTCTGAACATTGGTGTGCTACTTTCACTTGGAACTAGTATTCTTGTGACACTCGTTCCTCCTTTGTAACGTAGCATTCTTTTATTCCTTTTCAAAGCTCTTTAAAAATATTGAAAAAGAAAAAAAAAATCAAAAATACCCCAAAAAGAGGACGGGAAATATATATATATATATATATATATATATATATATATATATTTTTATTTTTTTTTGGCAGCACAATGAGTCACCCTTGGACAAAGCACATCCTTATGTTTGTTTGTCAATATTTGGGATCTAGTATGACCTTAGGAAGTTGTTCTCGCTACATAGATTTGTGTCCTCCTCTGTTTGGTTATTCTTGCAAACACATGGAGAGTTTGTGTTGCCTCCTGCGTCGTGAACTTATGTCAATGTCATGCTACCTGAGTCCGATCATATTTCATGTTATTGTCCAAGGGAATTTTTACCTAGCCTGAGTTGGCCTTTCTGCATTTTGTCTCTTGACCTCATGTTCGGCCATCCCAAAAGTCCAATCAAGTCCTTGTTCGAAATAAATGAAGTTATTTTTCTGATCACCGAGATCCTCTTGTTTGTTCCCGATGAGCCATCGAAGACCTCTGGGTAGTGAAGTCGTACACTCACATTACACTCCTACCTGATTTTTGAAGATATTGAAGTTGTTGCTCGATCTCTGAAGGCCTCATCTCTAGCCATCAGGCGTCGTTGGCTTCTTGAAGAAGGATACTATACATGTATATCTTTGATTTCTAGATGTAGATCCATTGTGTATTTATCGTAGCTACACTTTGTATAGTTATATGACATGGATCTTAAGTGTATTTGATTGGAAGCCATGATTTATTTCATCTTGAGCATGGGGATGCCCACCTTGGAGGGACAATTGTTATTTTTGCAGATGGCACCTCCTGAACTCTGGTCCTGGGCTCACTCACTTCGTACATCGGTGAAGATTTTGTAATGTATTTTGGCCATCAGATGCTCTTATGACCTCACACATTAGAGGGCATCGGTTATAACCCTAAATTTCTCCAGATATGTATACCTGGCACTTGGCCCTCTTACTTGCTATTTTTTTCAATCCATCATTGAGTTGCTCTTCTTAAAAACTCATTTTTTTAAGATGTAAGCGCCCTACACCATTATTTCCCGCATACACATGCCTGTTGTGAGACTAAATCTCATGTATGTATGCTAGTTGCATCATTACAACCCGTGTATACTTGCAAAAGTTGCAAAAATTAAACAGTTGCAAGGAATTCGTTGAGATTACGGGCTACTGGATAGTTTCCTAACTAATCCACCACCTATAGCACGTCACCCAACCGAATAACCATCCTTATGTCATATAAAAGGAGGTGTTGGAGTATCATTCTTAAGCTAAGAATAAGAACAGTGAAACTCTTCCTGTTTCACATTCCCTCCTTGCCCAAAGCATTTGCAGCCTTGTTGTGAGAATTGCATCAGAATTCCTCATTTTGCCCTTCTTCCTCCATCATAATCCCATTCCATTTCCCAAGAAGAAGGTTGAGAGGAGAAAGATATGCAAACGTGCACTTGGAGCTTGGTGAAGAGGAGCCCAGACCGGGTTCGTGGAGCAGTAGTTGGCACTGGTTATAAGTAATCATTGTATTATCAATAAAAGAAGTACTTTTCCTGTCCCAAAACATGATGTGTCGAATGTTTGCATTTGTTTTATGTTTTTATTCTAACATCTAACCTGTATTTATGTATGAGATGTATGCTTGTAGTTCCCTATTTATTTTTCTTTGAATGCAGGCTAGCCTTGGGAGGAGGTTTGCAGTCAGCGGAGCCTTCAAACACGAGAGGATCTACACCGGATGCGGAGTAAAGGTAAAGTTACCAGATCCTTCTTATTTTACTTTTCTTGCATGAGTCTGGGGTATGTTTGGGGGTATTTAGAAAAGTAAGAGACTTTTAGATGGTTGTGATCTGCCTACATTGTAAACCCTGGTGTAGCCATAGGGGGGTTTTCCCGCTAGTAGGATCTTCTTCTTTTTATTCATGTTCTTTTGTAGAGTTTGATTCATCATCCTTCAACTCAAACTCTATTTTCTTTGGTTCTTCCTTCCTTGGTAGAACTTCCTATTTGACGACATCTTTTATTTCTCTAAATACCACATATCGACTATACACTACCTTTTTATTTTTTGGTTTCCAAATATTATAGCCTTTCATACCATCTTTATACCCAATAAAGATACACTTTTCAGCCTATTGAGGGGGCTTGATTCCCTTTAACTCAACAGTAGGAATCATGCCAGAATATAAGGCCCAATTAGAATCCTCTCTGTTTGGGGTAGCGGGATTCTCCAGATTGATGATATGGTGAGTTTCGATGGGATTTAACTAGTTCCTCAAAGTTTCCTTTCTAACTATTAATCTCTTTTTGTAGTTTAATTTTATTTTACTATTTAAACATGTGAAACTTGAAACTAACTTAAATGACTAATTTAATTTGGAAGAAATTTGGGCCTAAGGATAACCTTCAGCCAATGATATCTAAACAAGACCTGAACTTAACTAATATCAGTAATAATAATACCATTAATCAAATATCATACATTCTTTAAGAAAAGGAAAGGAATAACATGCATGGAACCACATATAAGACAAATTAACCAAAAATAATTCTACACATTGCTCACATGTAATAAACTAAAGAATCGTCGATTTTTTACCAATATTCATTTAGCATCCATAAATCATTTAAGATAATGATCTTACTAAATGGCCTATAGTTGATAACAAGACACAGAACAATCCACAGATCGAGTCACATCCACAAATTGGCAAAAATTTATCTTTGGCTCTGTTCAAGCTTCTCAATTAATTATAGCTTCAAAATGGTTCTCACCATTGACATCAAGTTCATACACCAAACCCTCGACCTTTTGGTATGTGGTCAATTCTTTTATTTATACAAAATTAAAATATTAAAAATAGCTTAAATTTCACTTAAAGTCAAAGAAAACAAATAGCAAAGTGGACTAGTCCACGTGTATTCTCCGAGTCATCCTTTAGTCACTGCAGCAGATTTTCTTTGTCATACTCAAACCATCGAGTGAAAATATCTTCACATGTGTGAATGTAAATAAATCGATGTTGATCTATGGGCACACATAACACCTCTTTCATCTCCATGACACGTTGCTTGTATTTGTCCAGCCTAGCACTGAGGTACTATAGGACCATTGATGCCCTCGTCGAGCCTTCCACGAACCTCTTCACCTACCCTATAGTCAAACTTTTTATCTAGAGTACATCATACTCATATTTGTGGTCTTTGTATGTGGTTTTTTTTTATTATCTCATTAATATCAACGAAGTCTTTGGGCGATCCAAACTCAGGGAGTTGAATATCCCTCATTCTCTCATTTATCTTTCCATGTCTCCTATTACATTATTCCCACCTTGCTTACATTTTTTGTTGTGGTTCCACCACTTCTTGGGTCCAATGCTCAGTTTCCCTTTGTCTTATTACTATGTTGCAGTTGGTAAGCACCCTAGTTCCATGTTTATCTTCACCTCAGCCCTTCTGAATTTCCTTGATGTACTATATTTGGGTCGATGCCTTGTGTGCACTCTTAGACCATCGCAACATGTCTTTATGGGCCACTAATAATGTTAAGTACCTAAATAGATCTACAAATATACTTCATAAATAACCCTTAATGTCAATAGGAATAAACCAAACCATTCACCAAAATATTGAACACAAGAAATAGCCAAAACCCTTGAGGTGGGGTAACACCATATATTAATCCTTAGGGAAGGATAAAACTCAAGCAATCCTTGTTTGCCACAACAACAATATTCTTCACTGTGCTTCAATACATTGTTTACACTTCTTTATATAACATTCTCTCTATCTCCTATGAACATTCTAGAGAAGGAATATTCTAGTAGGTAGAGCCTTCTAGAAAGCCTTCTCACATTTATTGTGTTCACACTATTACATGGGCCTTATTTAATAATATAGTTGACCTAGTCCACCTTACATTGAATGGTGTTGGAGGCAGGCCAAAGGCCAAAGAAGAAAAGCAAGGTGTTTTTGGGAAAGAAAGCATGCACAAGGAAAGCAACAGCTGGAAGGAAACACAGCACGCGTGCATGCAAGGAAAGTAACAACTAGAAAGAAGAACAAAACGCATGCATGGGAGGAAGACCTAACGAAAATAGGGTTAGGGTTTTGAGTAATGCATTGTAATGGTTGAAGATCCAGAAATGTATAAATATAGATACTTAGGTATCATAGAGGGTTCGGGGTTTTTGTTGTTATTGTTCAGAGGTTACGGAGATAAGTCGATATTGTAGTGAATCGATATGTAATATTTTGTTGTATGATCTATTTTATAAGTTGTTGAGCTAGAGGAGACAAGGGAGGGAATATCTTGAGGGTTATATCGCAGGCTGAGGATCCTGGTGCGATCTAGTCCACCTCATATATATCTTACCCGACTGTGGAGTATTGTAAAGCGCGCGGCGCTGCAGATGCGGAAATACCATAATAAAAGAGCCAAGAGCCAAATCATTGTGGACGTAAACCAGGAGGGGTTGAACCATGGTAACATATGTGTTGTGTGATGAATGCATGCTTATATTTATCATCTTTTCAGTGGTTATGGCTATGCTTAATGAATGAGTTGTTATATTTCCTGCGTATTCGCAAATGACAGTGTATTGCATTTACAGTTATAATAATGGTTCATTATTTAGCTCTCATATCTCACACTCAATCCTAGGTTGTAAACACTTGAGTCTTACAACCACCCATTAAAGATATTTCGGTTGAGACTGCACAGCACATTTTGTGTGTTGTGTTTCCTTCTGGTTTACCAGGGGGGGCAATAGTTTTAGAGGCTTTGTTGGAAACCCAACAGACTTGAACCCTCGGTCAATAAACGCAGACAATACAGAATAATAGTAACCATCAAATGGTTATGTTTCCATTGGTAGGAACAGGAGAGGGTTGAGTAGATGAGATAAGTCGAAGACCTGTCGGAGGCAGATCAAGAAAATGCTAGGACAAAGAGAAATGAGCCATTAAAAGGGGATGTTGAGACCGTGGAATCCCACAAAAGCAAAGATCGAAAGATGTTTAAGAACAAAAGAGATAGAGTTTTCACAAAAAGACAATAGAAATCCTAGAGTAACACCCCGCAAGTATCTTGAGAAATACGTGTTTACTGATTTGCATGAAGTCTTTTTCTGTGATTTTCCACACTTATTGCAGGAGTGGATACTAAGGTTGAAGGATAACCATGCAACGAACCGGATTCAAAAGATAGAGTGGACCCCAGTACAGATTTAACAGTTGTAGCAGGTGAACAACAAATTCACCCACGCAGTAGATTTTTGGCTTGAAAGTATTCTGGTAGGCTTCATAACAGAGTTTGCAGTTGACACAGTGAAGTCGTACAGCGCAACGAAGAAAGAGTGTTTATGTGGACCTCGAGGAAGGTACATTCGATCGCTCTATACTTTGATTAAGATATTGCTATATAACAAAGGTGTAATTACAATGGAGTCATACAACTAAACCTCCCTGTGTGAATGGGGGAAGGGGGGAAGCACTGACAGAGAGAGAAGAAATGGAAGGAGGAAAGGATAAGGGAAAGAAGGAGGAACCCTTGGACCCAATCATGATGGACGATGACCAGATCAAGCGGATCATGGCGATAGCTGGAAAGACGTGTAGCGGAGTACCCTACCAATAAAAGATGAATACCAAGAAGAGAGTCGTCGCCGCGAGGGAAGGCTTGGTGAGTGATGAGGAAGACGTAGAGGATCTCCAGGCTGTGGAGCAGATTGAGGAAATCTTGCACGCAAAATATGAGAGGAAGACGAGAGGTCCAAGAGCGAGAAGATAAGGCAACAATCCTATCAATATTAATGTCATTGTGGAACCCATAAACCCATGTGCGACTAATACACCAAAGAGAACACCATTGTTTAGAAAATCAAAGTTCAGAAGCAGTCAGACAGCAGGAAGTACATCTACACAAGGAACAACAACTAGAGGAGCTAGTTCAGGTAGCGCTAGTCAAGTATCTACACCACGCAGAGGTAGTAGTTCAACATTCAAAATGGCAGGACACGGTCCCACCATCAGATTACCAGAATTGCAAGGAGAAGCAGCAGAAGACCCTGAGAAACACTTATTCATTTGTGCAAATATCGGGGAAGAAAAATAGACCACTGATGAAGATACAAAACTTGTGCAGCTAGCGATTACGCTAAGATACCACGCACTAGACTGGTACATGAGTTTAGACGCAAACAGTACCCCTAGGACGATAAGGACACTGGAAGACATTAAGAAGTTACTAATAAATGAGTTCTAGAAGCCAAGTTCAGAGGATCAGTACATGAACGAGATGATAGAAATAAGACACAAACCAGGAGAGTCTGTATGGGATATTGAACAGAGATTCAAGCAGTTGAAGGGAAATTTAAAATATCTCATGACCGAGATGCAACATCGACACATGTTTGTCAACTCACTGCTCCCACACTTAAAATATCCATTGCGACAACAGAAGTTCCAGACGCAAGAAGAGGCTCTGCAAGCAGCCCTGCAACTAGAAGAAAATCAGTATCAAAAGACGGACCCAGCTATCAAAGAGATGAAGGAGGATTTAAAGAACTTAGCGTTTCAGCTGAACTAGAATAAGAACAAGGAAAAATGAGAAGTTGTTTGGTGTACCACATGCAGGATGGAAGGACACCACAAGAACGAATTTCCAACATTCGCACAGTATATAGCAATAGGAATGACAAATCTGTTACCAATAGGAGGACTATGGTGCGAAATCTGCAAGAAACCGGGTCACGACCCTTATCATTGCATGATGATGCATAAATACTAGACAGTCCCAATGAGCTCCTATTGCACGTTTTGCAAGTCAGTGAGCCACGACGACAAATATTGCAGAACCATGGAGTTGATGAGATAAAGGACATGAGATGCATATAGAGTGCAGGTAGAAATGATGAATGGGCAAGCCGCACCACAGTTTAATCAAGTTATAGCTCCATACAACACTGTGCGGTAGCAGTATAATACTGTGCAGCAACCATATAATAACACACAGCCGCAGTACAACATGACACAACCTCAGTACAATACCATGTAGTATAATCAGGCGCCTCAATACAACACGTCAAGAGGAGATCAAGCAGGCTACAGAGGTGGAGGATGAGCTCGAGGAGGTTTCGGACGAGGTAGAGGACCAATGGTATGTCACAATTGTCAACAACTGGGACATTACACAAGAGAATGCCCGCTTCCACCAGCAACTTGTATGTAATGTCGCACATCAGACCATGATACAGAAGAATGTATGACACTACTAGTAAATATCCAGGAAAAGAGGAACCAAAACAACCAAAGTGTTCAGTGGATTTCTGTCGAAGCAAGGGATGAAGGACGGAACATCAATATAGTTACTCATGGAGGAGCTAAAATAAGCGATGACGCAGTTCAACAAGAACCAGTACAAAACCAGTGGGTAAAGAAGAACACTGAACCAAGGAAACAGTTCGACGCGCAAAAGGAGAAGGAGATATTTAAAGAAGCTAGACAAGAATTTCAAAAGAAAGACATAACGTCGACTTCAACTGCGCAGCAAAACAAGGAAGCACTGGAGTACGAGATGCCTCCATTATTGGATCATACCAACGAAATGCAACCCATGGGACAAGTTAGTACAATCAAAGGCTTTTTACAATCATATGTAAAAATATTAAATGATCCATCATCTGTGAAAATATTGCAAAACATACTAGAAAAATGTAGCATCGAGACGAAAGAAAAACTAGAACCAAAAATTGTCAATCACCTACATACAAGCAGAAAAACTAGTAGGGAGTTCAGAATGAATGCCAACATAGAAGATTTCAATATGGGAGATATCATACTAGATCTAGGATTTGAAGTTAATGTATTACCAAAGAAGACATGGAAATGCATGGGAGAACCCACATTAGGATATTCACCTGTTCAATTGAAATTGGCAAACCAACACAGAGTCCTACCAATCGGAAGACTGAAAGGAGTAACAATAGACCTATATGGAGTGTGCACTAAAGCATATTTTGAAGTCATTGAAATAGTGGATGTCACAACACCATACCCAGTATTGCTTGGTCTGGATTGGGCGTTTGACAACCAGGGCATAATCAAATTGAAGACCTGGAAAATGACACTGGAGTCAGGAGAATACAGGGTCATTGCGCCATTAGACCCATCAAAAGGGGAGATGTTTGTCGAACCTACTTTCCTAGACATAGAGGAAATCGGCCAGTTATACAGAACAACTACACGCGAAGAGGATTACGTAAACCCAACTGCAGACGGGATACTTAGTTGGCGGAGCATTACTTCATATGCAACAGATTTAGACACTGGTTTAGAGAATTGGAAACAAAGGTTACACGAAATTTCCACGGGAATATGTGCATGAAAAGACCGTGCAGTAAGATGGGTAGGCACATAAATTAGGGAACCACCTAGTTTCCACGGAATAAATTATTTGGAAACATTCTTGACACAGTATGAAGATGCAGGGTTAGATAATTAGAGACTGTTAGCACTTGATTTAGCACTCAAGGCCACACCTGCAAGTGGTGGGGCGCACACAAAGAGACAATCACATATTGGTACCAATGTAAGCGATTACTGCGCATAAGGTTTGGCACAGAATAGCAAAACAACAAACAACAGAGGTATGATGGACAAGGGGCACCAGCGGAACACTTGGAGAAATGTATAATGTTGTGGAAATTGACACCCCCAAAGGAATGGCCTTATCATTTTATACACACTCTAGAGGGCACACCAGTGAACTGGTATACAGACCAGGAATTGCGCAAAGGAACTACGACCTGGATGACATTGCAACAGAATTTTACAGTCACTTTCTCATTCGAGCATGAGAACCCCAACATGGATGTCGCACTTAAACAGATAAGAGGAGTGATATTCATCAAAGAACTAGAAGTAGAATTGATCACAGAAGAACAATAGCGGAACAAACAAACAGTTAAGGAACTTTTTTCATGTTACCATGTGCAAGAAGAAGCATCGGATGAAGACGATCCACGTGATATTCAGATTGAAGAAGTCGAAGGAGAAGGAGATGTGGAAGGTCCACCCATAGAATCAGAAGTCATTTCTGCACCGATCAAAGTAAAGAAATTCAATATTGGGACAGCTGAGCAGCCTAAAATGGCTAGCATTGGAGACTAATGGGATGAGTAGACAAGAGAAATCATAACAGAGTTATTGCGCGAGTACAGTGACCTGTTTCCCACAACCTTTACAGAGATGAAGGGGATAGCCGGAGAGCTAGGAGAAATGAAGATACCACTCAGACCTGAACTGAGATCGATCAGACAGTGACCATACAAACGGAACCCAATATATAAGCAGAAAGTCAAAGTTGAGATCGACAGGATGCTCGAAGCAGGCATCATAGAACCAGTTGAAGAATCAGAATGCATAAACCCGATGGTAGTTCAGGAGAAGAAACAAGGAGGGATTGGGATATGCGTCAACTTAAGGAAGTTGAATGATGCATGCCTACACAACCCATTCTCGACACCTTTCACGGATGAAGTGTTAGAAAACGTAGGTGGACACGAAGCTTACTCATTCACTGATGGATTCTCAAGCTACCATCAGATCAAAATAGTACAAGAAGACAGATACAAGACCAAGTTTGTGACAGAATGGGGATCTTATGACGCGAACGCGCCAACCAGGCACGCCTGCTCTCACCAGGACCTTCTCTTCCTTTTGCCCGAAGAGATGAAATACTCTTCAAATCCCTTATCAGGACTTTCCTACACCCACAGAATGCTCCTTATGATCCCCCTACTCCAAATCGGGAAATCGGACTTCGCGTAATCACGAGTCTTGAACTCACAGGTTCGAGTCTCACAAATCCATGAAACCCGATGAAATTTCACCCACGTGCTCCTTGCTCTTATCGGGAATATCCCCGTCAGGAAATCGGCCCTTACGAGGTCATAAACAACTTGCTCGCAAATCCCCGATTCCTGATCCCCGATGGCACCTCTTTCCACTCCTTAGCCCCCTCCGGCTAGCTCTTTCCGCATGTGACCTACTGGTCCACAAAACCATGGTCCTTTTCCCTATCGGAGTTTCAGAATTCGCGGAATTGAAATGCGTAGAACTTACACCCTTGGAATTTTCAATTCTCCGATTTTCGATGCCACCTGTCCTCTGTTCTAGCACCTGGGGCCCACACTCCTGTGGTGATCGGGAAATCACGTTTAGGAGTTTCACGATTTCAAATGCACTAGTTCACAGAACTTCCAAAGTTCTGAACCCCGATACGGATGACACCTGTCCTCCACTAGAACACTATGACTGTGGGACTGTCGCATTTCGGGATTTCGCGACTTCTCCTGTCGTGATTTTCTCGTCACCAAGAATCCTAAAATGTCGAACCCCGATGGCACGTGTGGACTCTCTCCTCCACGTCACCGCTTCCTCCCACTCTATCGGGTATCGCGAAATCGCGATTTATAATGCAACAAGTCCGTTGTATGCGGAAAACCCGAGATGTTGAACCCCGATTCCTTCGGATCCTCGGACACGCGTCCCTTACATCGAACGGCTCCGATTGTATCGGGAAATCGCAAATCGCGATTTCATTATGCGAGAGTTTCACGACTCCGAAAACCCCGATATCCCGAACTCCAAACTATCCGGGATCTCTCGCCACGCGTCCCTGCCGAGATCCACGACTGAGGTTCTCTGTCGGGGTTTCAAGAACCACAAGGTCTCGATTCTCTACCTCAGCAAAACCCCGATGCCTCCAGACTCCCGATAACTTCCTGGCTCCTTGACACGTGTCCTGTCGAGATCAACGGCTAGGATCTCTTCTCGGGATTTCAGGACTTATGAGGTCTCGATTCTCTCGTTCAACGAAATCCCGATGAACCTAATATCCCGATGACTCCTCCGGGTTCCTCCTCTGTTCGCTGCGACCTAAACCATGCGCAACTTCCTGAGATCTGACGGCTGACGGGATTTCATTGTTTTCCTCTGCGAATCCTGATCGTCGATTCCTCCTCTCTGAGGATTTCTTGAGAAGGCTAAATGTTCTTTCTCAGGACTTGTCCTCTGACACCTGCACTCGCATCTCCCGCTTGAACCTTTCTCGGTACAAACTCCAGTGCTCTATGTTATCGATGTCACGAAGGTGCTATACCTCCTGAGCTTTTCCACTCTGATTCTTTCAGAGAAACTCACGCGCACTCCTTGCGCTCGGCACGCAACAACTTCCCAAGTGTTGAATCCTTCTGACTCTGCGCACTTCTGCAGCAGCAGTCTTAGGTCTCCTTTGCTCAGATTTACAACTGAGACTTTACTTAGCCTGCGCACTCCTTGCACAGCTTTAGCAACCCACTTTCACTTCTGAGAGCTTTGAGAACAAGAGTTTAACTCCCCGAGCCTTCTGTCAACGCACTCCTTGCGGACAACTTCAACTGCACTCCTTGCAGGAATCCTTGCTCAAAAGGAGAAA
>SNQJ01S0226546.1:0-14601 GCA_010110895.2 Picea sitchensis | reverse complement strand
ATGTTGTCAAAATTGAGGAACAAAATTGATAGAAGTGCAAGAAAGAGTTTGGGGAAAAAAATAAATCATGACATAAGAAGCATAAAGGCAACTTTAATTCTCATAAAAAATGATGATGTAAAGAAAATTAATTTGAAGACAACCAATCAAAGCTGGAAAGCAATTCCTTGGCATGGTAATGATAAACAGTACACTATGTTAGAGATAAAAAATATCTTGCCAATGATTTCCAAATAACATGATAAGATGAGCATTCAGAAGAAGAATCATTTTCAATTTCTTCAGATTTAAAGGTTTATAGACAAGCTCTTAAAGATGGTATTTCAATGTATAAATAGATTTTCTTCTTAAATTAAACCTAAGTTTATTTTAGGGTTTTCGATGGCTAAGTGGCAAATTTCAGAGTGTAGTGAGCCACCGAAAGCTCTGACTTTCAGCGGCTAAAGGGAAAAACGCAAGACCAATGAGCCGTCGAATGTGTTGAAGAGTCCATAATTTAATTCTTTCTTCCCAGATCACGTTTTCAAGTTCTAGAACATGTGGGAATGGTATAAAATTAAAGATAATAATTATTAGAAGTTAAATCATCCTCCTCATTAAGTTTTGAAGACATATGGAAAAAGAAGGAAGCCAAATGGCATTTCTATTTTTGACAGAAATCGCCCAACTGTCAAACAGAGATCTCGAACTCCATGATCTTCACCTGCAGACTGCCAATATGGTATTTCAATGTATAAATCGTTTTTCTTCTTAAATTAAACCTAAGTTTATTTTAGGGTTTTTGACAGCTAAGTGGCAAATTTGAGAGTGTAGTGAGCCACCGAAAGCTCTGACTTTCAGCGGCTAAAGGGAAAAACCCAAGACCAATGAGTCTCTGAATGTGTTGAAGAGTCCAGAATTTAATTCTTTCTACCCAGATAACATTTTTCGAGTTCCAGAACATGTGGGAATGGTATCAAATTGAATATAATAATTATCAAAAGTTAAATCATCCTCCTCATTAAGTTTTGAAGACATATGGCGAAAGAAGGAAGCCAAATGGAATTTCTATTTTTGACAGAAATCACCCAACTGTCAAACAGAGATCTCGAACTCCATGATCTTCACCTGCAGACAGCCAAGTAATGCTAAAAGGGTAAATTTGACCTATAGTGATCTTACTTGTCATATCCTTTTTTTATTATATTCAGTTTTAGTTATTTTTAGATCCATTTTTATAGGATCTTGAAATTGTGATGTAAAGAAAATTGTGATTATAGTTGAATCAGTAATATTTTTACTCTATCAAAAGTGGATAAACCATAAAATATTTCTAAGAAGTTAAAATAAACCATAAAATCTTATTTAAGGAGTGAAAATAAACCATAAAATAGTTCAATACCACCAAATTACTAAATCACATAGAAAAGTTTTAAGTACTGACCTTCAAAATATCAGCTATGTAGATTCTGATCAATTCAATGTTTCTCTTATTGAAAGAGAATTGAAATCAAAATTTCATAAAATACTAGAACACCATTGCATCAGAACACCCGAATGATTGTCGCAACTGTAGAAAATTATTTTCGAAACTGTAGAAAATGATTTTCGCAACTGTAGAAAATGACTGTCGCAACTATATCAAATTTGTCATAATTGAGATATATAGGATTGATTTCATCTGTCTTCTGACAAATTCGATCAAATTGACTAAACAATAAGGCAATGATTGTTTGATTCTCACATGTGCCATAGTTGTTGGTTATAATGACTAAAGTTCGTCGCTATAGAGACTAACTCGTCGTTGGTCTCTATAGCGACAAACTTTAGTCATTATAATGAACAACATGGAATGTTGGTCATTATAGCAATGAACAATTGGACCCAAAAAAAAAGTAAATTTATTCCAAAAAAAGCAAAAAAATTCCGACGAAATTTTAAACCATCGCATCGTAATTTCCTCCCAATGTAGTAGTGTTTCTTTGTTGTTGTTTGTTGCATATTTAGTAGGATTATCCTCTCCGAGAGCTATATCAGGGACATTAGACTTCCCTTCTTTCTTCTTAGACCCGAGGTTATATTTATTTGGACTATTATTGGCCTTTTCTCCCTTACTCAGCTCATTTATTTGGTTGTCTAAGAGGGACTCCTCGTATGCAGAATGAGTCAAATGGGAAAATGGGGAGGTGTCTCGGAGACAATGGATCCTAGGATCAAGCTCTTCTTCCTCCCTCTCCTCATCAACTACAAGATTATTTTGAAGACGAGTCTATATTTTCTAATCATCCCTATATTTGTTTCTGGGCTCTCTTTGAAGTATATGAGGGGTGTTATTTGGTCTTCTGAAGTTGCCACTTTTTTCAGCATTTTGGGCATTCTTGTAACCTTGTTTTCCTTAAAAATCCATCTTCTCCATTTCTGCAGAAAGGGATTTCACTATATTTGTCAATTCATCCACTTGAGGGCAAGATGCAGAAGAACCAGAGGTTGAGGCCTGATATCTTCCTCTTCCTCTGTCTTTGTCAACTTTGCTCCTAATTCTGTCAACCTCTAACACATTGGATTCTACTTCCAAAGCTGCATATTGCATATGATCCAAGGAAGTATCTCTTCTTTCTCTTAACAGGAGGCAGAAATCAGGGTCAAAATCACCAACGTAAGTAATTTTGGCAGAGGCTTATGTAGGCTTTATCTCAACAGGGATCTTATTGTACATTTTATTGAATCTTTTGGAGAAGTCAAAGACAAATTCTCCCTCTTTTCTCTTTAGGGAATCGAACTCTGTGATATAATACATAAAGTCTTTTTTATTCCCCCCATTGTCTCAAGAAAGAATCATCTGGAGCCTCAATCCTAGCAATAGATCCAGGGGTCAGTCCCCTAAACCATTCGCTAACCTCACCATCAAGGCTATGGACAAAGACACTCATCCAAACATCCTCATTTTCAATATTTAGATTGTCTACATAATTGTAGAAGGAAACAATATGTTCTTCGGCAGTTATGTCCTCTTCTCCAATGAATTTGGGCATATAATTTAGGTAATCTCCAACAAGGAGAGCATTGATTGGTTGAGGTAGGACTAGAGAGGCATATCTTGTATCCACTATGGCATCCATTATGTTTCTAGGGGAATTAGCACCTACCATAGGGATAATAGTTGGAGGAGAACTAGGAGGGGAATGGATTCGAACAGGGGAGACCAAAACTGAGCTTCCAGGAGGAAAGGGAAACAATAGAGGATTTGGAGAAAAGGCTATAGGGCTTGAGGGAAAAGAGGTTTCCCTTTCTGCAAAATCAGTAACTATAATAGGAGGAGGAATAATAAAACCTAGAGTGGGAAAATATTTCAAGGTATGGGGTCTAGACCAAGATACAACTTCAAGGGACAGAGGAGTGACAAGGATTTATCCCTCCAATCCTAGACCAGGAGGGGTAAAATCAATAGGAACACTCCCAAAATTTAACGTTCCGGAAACTCCATCATATGATATGATAGGAAAATGAGAAGTATATATCGGAGTTTCTACAGGAGGATAGTAAAAATAATCAGAAATACTTGGTTTAGTAGTAGAAGTACCTTCATGAAGGGACTTTCCCTTTCTGACAATTTTCTCTGGGTCAACTTCAGGTGTAGCTAACGGAAACTGTGGAGTGGACCTTGTGTGTATGCCTCTAGAAGCCACAGTTGAAACAGTGGAGTCACCACTTGATTCACATCAATGGAGTAACCACAATGGAGTCATCAGGTGCATAGTTGAAATCTTTGATGTAATAAGTTATGATGCACCTTTAGAACTAGTAAGCTTTGTCGTTCAATCCCAGGGAAAATCTTCAATTTCGTCCGCGGCAACAACACTAGAAATGTTAGCACCAGAAGTCACCTCTGGATTGCAGTAGAGGTAAGCCCGATACCCATCAGATTTTTATGTCATAGATTGATTATAAAGGGTAAAATGGGCGCAGTCTCAAGAAAATATCGTCTTAACTTGAAAAAATGGTCTGGTATGTAAAAGCAGATGAGTTCTTAGTTTAACTTTAGTCAGTAGGTTGTAGTAAGGGTTAGTAGGAGGAAGACTTTGATGATAAAAACATAGAGGCTTGCTGCGGACATCAGGTCTTCCAGTAGCCTAAGGAGGAAAAACTATGAAAACAAGATCTTCTTGATTTAAAATATCAAAGAAACTGAAAGGAATTACAACAACACTACAATCAAACATTCATCATAATACAGTCACAATAATTCGCGTGAATCAGTCAATCAGGAATTCTTTCAGCATCAGAGGAAAACAAGCGGAGGCAAGGAAGTTGACTATCATTAAAAAAGAAATCTCAGATTACAAAGCATAACCAGAGAACTAGAAGCTTCATTTAAAACTTTACAATATGGGAGCTTTTCTCTACCATCAACCCTATCAAAATATCAAAATTGAGTATTTATACTCAAAGCAACTTTCTACCTTTAGAAGTGTGCTCTAGTAATTGCATTCAAGCTTGGCGTCTGCATCTTCCTCTATCAGATTGTACTTGCATTCTTCTGTCAGATGCAAGATCAGACTAGTATGGGCTTCACAAGAAAATCCATGATAGGTGAACTTTCAGTTGACAGCATGCTCTCCACAACCAAAATTTTCATGCTTTCCATTTATGTGGTGAAACGAGGTTTCAACCACATTCCCCATTTTCATTAACTACTTTCATTGGGATCAGGATGAGGCCTGACACCGATGAATGTTCCAGGTGAACTCACAACTCCTTCAAGTCAATTATGGTGCCTCGAGGCCACGTAGAACTTTCTTTGTGACTAACTTGTGCACCTCAATCCTTTGCACAACTCCTTTCATCACCCCACATGACCGTAGGCCCTGACCTTGTGCTTATCCCCTATGAAATTTCGATATTTCATATTTTAGGAGTTTTCACTCCCCTTGATTTCAAATATCCCGATGCTCGATCCTCCAAAATGACCCATCTATATTGGCAGTCAGAATTCGTTTGAACTTGACAGCCATGATCATTTTCTTGAACAGTATCGGTCATCCACTGCTCGACAAGTTCTTTCCCTTTTTTTATCACCCAGCTTCCATATGACCGCGGGTTGCAACCGTGGGCCCAACTTTCAGGCACATCACAAATTCACATTTCACAAATTCACGTTGCGCTCCCTGCTCAAAATTCTGAGTCGTGAAATCGTGACCCCCTTAGATCAGGTGACGCACATCTCTTTGCGTTGGATGACCCAGATAATATCATCATTTCAGTACTTTGGATATCAACATTTCTCATGTTAGCCTTCTCGAAAAGACTTTCTCCGTGGCTCGGATCTGGCGCCATGTGTACTGCTGAAATGGATGGCCTAGATTATTTCGCGACTTCGTGTTTCGTGATTCCTCATGACTCTCCCCTTTGACACTAAAATTGGTGTAACTCTATGACCTCGATCACCCGACGGTCGTCGATCCTATTTGCCCAATGGATCTCCACCATTGAAAGATGATATTACTCACTCACTTGATTTGGGTTTACCTCAAACTTCTTTGAGTGTTGTGCTTGGTGCTCATGACTAATGCATGTGTAGCTTACTTGATTGATGGGCTGAGAGCTCAAGAAAACAAAGGATTCAGCTACAGAGTTAAAGAGATAAGTGATCGTCTTTAGGTAAAATAGAAAGGATTAGGGTCGACACTTCTCAGGCAAGACGACAAGCAAAACAGATTGATCAAACAGATGAAGAAAAACAGCAGAAAAACTACCAGCTGAAAGGATAAACCTATGATCGGGTCTGCAAAAAGAGGAGAAGTAGGTAAAATTTGCAGACTTAGGTAGAAACCACAAACTCCTGAGGCTTCGACAAATTTATGTGATAACACATTGCCTCCTTCTTTCCCTTATCCATTTCTTCCTCTATTTCTCCTTTTCTTTTCAGTGCTTCCCCCCTTCCCCCATGCACTTAGGGAAGTTTAGTTGTCTGATTCAATGGTCATCACACCGTTGTTATACAATAAAATATTGTTTTAAATATACAACGATATGATAGACCTACCTCTGGTGATAAAACCTGAAACAATATTGTCTAACCAGAAATCTATTGTGCACATAAATTTTTTGTTAACTTGATTTAATTGCATGATCTCCACGGAATTCCACTCTAGTTGTCTGATTTGATTTGTTGGGTGGTTGTATTTTAACCTCAATAGCCACTTATGGAAAAAATGTGGGAAATCACAGAAAAATACTTCATGCAATTCACTAAACACATATTTGTCAAGATAATTATTTAGTTGTTATAACCCTAAATTGCACCAGACATGTATACCTGGCATCAAACCATCTTACTTGCTATTTTTTCCAAGCCATCATTGAACAACTCTTCTGAAAAACCATTTCTTTGAATATGTATGTTCCCTGCACCAATACTTCCTGCGTACACTCACAAAAAAGTGCGAAATTTTTTTTGCAAAGGGATACGGGTTTTTGTGTCGTTACCTAACCATTTGACCACCCATAGCCAATCACCCCAACCGTTACTATCTTTTTGGCCTATTAAATAAGGTGTTGGGGTCCCATTCCAAAGAGAAGCATGAGAGCATAGAAACCCTTTCCATTTACCTAGAGAGAACTAAAAAGGAGAAGAATACATGGAAGCAGTTGGTGCATTGTAAAGAGGAGCCTAGGACCAAGTTCGAGGAGCATTTTTCGGTCTCATATTATAAGTGAGTTTTTTAGATTAATATAAAGAAATACTTTTTCCATCCCACCAAATGATGCCTTCAATCTTCATGATTTATTTGTGTTTTTTGTTATGATATCTAACCCACTAATCCATATATAGAATGCATGCTTGTAGTTTCTTGTTTGTCTTTTGGTGAATGCAGTTTGGCCTTGGGAGGAGATCTACAGTCGAGAAACAACCAGGCACAAAGGGATCGACACCAGACACAGAGTTTAAGGTATGCTTACTGGATCCCTATACTTTGTCTTTTATGTATGATTGTGGGGTAATGTCGGGATAGTTGTTAAAAGTAGGAGACTTTATACAATTAGCTCTTCCTACACTTCAGAACCCTAGCGTAGTCCGTAAAGGGGGTTTTCTCACTACAACAAAATTGGCGACCATGATGGGGAAATATCTAGGGTTTTTGGGGATATTATTTTGGGTGCTTTAATTGGTTTAGCTGCCTTTTGGAGTTTCTGTAAGTTTCTATGTCTTTAAGGGATTCTGGTCTTCAATACTAGTACTCCCTGCATGGTTTACCTGACTATTGGTTTTCATTTTTTTTGAGAAGTTACAGAGTTTTACACGGCCTGTAGTGGGTCTACACATGTACACATGTGCCTTGCCTTTGGAAATCTCATGTAAATACGCAGGCTGTTGAAGTGTCAGTAGCGTGCCTGTGTTGAGAATTGTTTTTTTAAAAGAAGAGGTAGTCATCCTCTTCCCTGTCAGAAGTCATACTTCTTAGGGGTTTTCTTGATCTAGTTCTGGTCTATGTGATAGCAGTATGTAGCCTAGGCTTGACCTTAGTATACCTTTTTCTTATCAAAAAAAAATTGTGTTTTCTTTATTAGGGTTTTTAGACAAGCTTGTGGGTCAGTGACTCCCTGGGATCTTTGATGTGCCAGAAGTCATTTCTTGGTCTTGTCTTATCATCATTTTCCCCTTTTTTGCTTTAGAAGAAAATAAAAGAATTCATTTTCAAATTTCTTGTTTTGAAGCATAAAACAATAAAAAAAAAATATTCATCTCTTTGTTTGGTAAAAGTAGTTTAGGTTAGTTGTTTTATTTATCAAGGAAAAATAAAGTTTTTCTTAAGTTCTTTATTTGAATTCTTAGGAAATTAAGTATCTCGTAGTCGAGCGAAAATCTTGTCTTGGGTTTTTATTTTCAAAGATCTGAGAAAAATAGGTACGAAAAGTTTGGTGAAAGAGTTTAATTTGGCAAATCTTTATTTGTCAAGAAGAAGTAGTTTGTTTTCAGTTTCATCTTATGCTCTTCTCTTTCGTCTCTTAAAGAACATCACTGGTTTCACTTCTATTCCTTTGACTTAAGACATCCACTAAAGTTAACACTTAATTAAAAGTTATTAGACTTTTTGTTTGTAGGGTCCATCACATTAGTCTAGGCTAAAGCCTTGATTTAGGATTAGAGAAGAAACTCTTCAAGGCTACAAAAACAAACATAAGAGTCTGTGCTAGGGAGTGCTTGAAAGTCCAATAACCGTGAAAGTTATCTAGGACCCCCCTCTAACACAGGGGATAAACACAAGGTCGCGTGCGGAAAGGTAGCCGAGATAACCCCTCCAAAGTCGGACCAAGCATAGTGGGGAATGCATATAGAGGGCTTATCTTGGGATTTCGTTGATCGCATTTGCCACAAATATTTGTGGGTCTCAAATCCATTTAAGGTCCTTAGTCGTATTTTAGAACACCTACTTTTGATACCCTTGATAGGTTTTAGGCTTGATACCCTACTCATTGTGGTCCACCCGACTGTCGACTATACCCGCTTGGTGATTGTTCGCACACTGGAAACCTAGTTGCCTTTATCTTAGTGACTTACATAGGTGACTACAGGGGTATACCATGGTACCTATGGAAAACATCGGGCCACGCTTTTTAGAGTATACCTAGAGGGTGCTTCTGTATTCGAGTTGCACTTGCACCGGTAAGCTTCTCTAGTGTTGGCTGGTGTAACTGTTATTCCAACTAGCTAGTGATCTTCTTGTCTTGTCTCATAGGAGATTTTTCTAGTGTGTGTTGGTATTTAACATTAATAGAAATCCCTAGTGTGTCATTTATCTTCTCACATCGTGGAGGATCAGGATCTCCACCAGTCATGAAGGATTCTTAGCTTATCGCGGGTTAATTTGGATCCACCCCTGCCACCACTAAGGTGAAGACTAGACTAGCAAGGGTCTTTGAGGTGATCGGGCCACATGAAACTGAGCCCAACCCATCTCCGAGAGGAGAACATTTGAGTCCAGAGGAACCAACCATTTTCGACCTCGGAGAGGAAGATCTTGGTTCATATAACCCTCCGATCATTGATCTATCATTGCCCATCGTCATACAGGTTAAACCTTACAAGCGTCAGGTAGTGTCACAAGTAGTGATGGAGTCAAATGTTGCTACTTCTTCAGGGAATCGTCATATTCCCTCTACGGTTGTCACTACAGGGTGTTTTACACCTCCTAACCAACCGTCATCAGTCTGAACCACTATGGTCTTGACCACCTCTACCTCGGGCAATGGTTTGATTCCATCTATGGCAGCGATCACTGCTCCTTTCACCTAGAGTACGACAGGCCCTCCGTTCTCATACGGGAGCCTGGATTCAATACAAACTCTATCCTTTCCTACTCCACTCTATAGACTTTAGGTCTAGGGAAGGGAGGTCGAACGCTCCTCTACAAGAATCTATGGGGGGCACTTCAGCTCCCTATAACACTTCCCTTATGGAGGGGGTCATATACCTCCTTCATCCCCTTCACTTAGCGCTGCTCACCAGCACTCCACTGGGCCAAACATAAACTATAGTTCGTTTGGAGCAGGTAGTCAAGGACTTCCTTCTTATAGAATGCTGGCAGGTTCAACACCATTCTCTTTGTTCAGTGCATTTGGTAACAATGCATTCTCGTCATCTTCCATCTCGGTCGATGGAAACCTTGGTTATGGACAACAAAATCTTATGCAGGGTACTAATCCTGCACAGGGGGCAAACTTAGGAATTCCTTCATCACAATGACTTTGGAATCCGTGGTAGGGATTAGTTCCCTCATCAGGGATGCCGAATGGGGGCAACCCCTTCCATAGCCAATGGAACCCCGGGCAAGGCTCATGATCTATGCCAGTCATATTCGCAGGGGGAAACCCTTCCCAAAATCCTTGGAATGCAACGCAAGCCCAACCTTTTAAGTTATATTACGAGAGTAAACCAATGATATCTCAACAAGTGCAGAATCCGTACGCTGTTCATGGCCATGGTTATTACCATAACCCTAACCCTAGCCAAAAACCTAACTTTTCCTAGCAACCTGGTGCCAGCCAAACTCCAGGCTCCTTTTTCCTTGGTTATAATCAACAACCCAAATTACCATTTCTAGCAACTTTGCACTTGCCAGACTTGATAAGGTTATTAAACGACCCCATCTGTCATGATCCATGTTGGCCTCCTATGCCAACCAAGTTTCCTTTGGACATCCAAAAGTTCGAAGCTAAGCCTAACGAAGATCCAGACGATCATGTGACTACCTTCCATTTATGGTGCTCGTCCAACTCTTTGAGAGATGACTCCATTTAGTTGTGTGTGTTTCAATGCACTCTCATCGAGAGTGTTGTGAAATGGTACATCGAGATTGACCGCTCAAGATACTCTACCTTTGGCGAATTGGCGATGGTTTTCTTAAACCATTTTCAATTACCTGTGAGATACGACGTCGGCACTGAATCACTAGCGAACTTTGAGAAAGAAAAGGCGGACCATATCTCAAATCACATCCAAGAATGGAGATGCCAAAAGAGTTTGATAAAAGTACCAGTCCCACCAGCATTCCTTCTTGAGTGGTTCCTTAAGTATTTGGTACCACAGTTATCTAAAGACGTCGCAACATTGGGGGTATTTTCAAAACAAGAAGCAATAATGAGAGCTCAACACCTAGAGCTGATTTACTCTCAGTCTGGTTTACTTTACGAACGTTTTCCAAATGCACCACAATCGATACTTGACAAGACCATATAGAGATCTAGACCACATGCCGATGGTATTGTTGGTTCAAGGCAAACAAATCCCATTGATCAGTTGTCGAATCAATTGCAACAATTGTCAATACACCAGACAATAGCCAGCTAGAACACTAGTTCGACTGCTCCCCCTACTCAAAAGTCAGATGTACACAGTGTGCAATCGACAAACCTGAAGGCCACCCATCGACCTAACCGAAAAAATAAGCAGCGGAAGAAGGGTAAGGGGGATAAGAAACCTACCAATAATGTTGGCAGGGGAAACACATAAAATAAGAAGTCGAAGTATTCATGTAATCTTTGCACGGAAGACCATCCGACTCACCAGTGCCCTCAGCTTGCAGAGGCCCAGAAGTTATTGGCACAACAACATCTTGATGTGTTAACGAACCCATTTCAACATGGAAAATTTTTAACTCAAGCCTCTTCGAGCATGGAAGGGGGTAGTTAGAGACCCCCTCCATCTTCAAGTAATCCTTTGTCCACAAAAGTGTACATGATGAAAGGTAGCGTTGATATAGAAACTAGGACACGTGACTACGGAATGCCAAAAACCTCTAAGAAGGGTAAAGAAGCCGAAAACCCACCTCTTCCTCTCCATATTGAAAATACATTAGGTGAAACAATGGCACGCATCCCAAAAGGTGCGTTCAAGAAATCTTCCCACAATCTAAACACAAGGGTCGCACAGAACTACTCTGTGGTGGAGGATTTGTCTCAAACCACTTGTGCAATGTCCGCTTTGGAAGTCCTCCAAAGATGCCCTTCCCAGAGAAAGGCTTTTTTAGCTACCTTAGGATCTGCTGAGACTTGTAATCCGGGAACGATCATGCTTGATAAGACCGACTTAAAACCTCGTCTCCCTTACCATGTGGAGTTTCATATAGTAGTGGCTTACACCACGAAAAATTTTACTGGGAACATTTTATGCACAGTGGTTGATGAGGGTGCCTCAATTTGCATGGTGTCTTTACCATGTTGGAAGGCCATTGACCAACCTATTTTGTCTCTTTCACCTACTCTTCTTACAGCTTTTGACAGTCGTTCATTCTGACCACATGGAATCATCCTCTCTTTCCCCATGCATTTAGGGGGGAAGACCATGTATGTCGAGGTTGAAGTGGTTGATGCATCTCTCAACTACAATCTCTTTTTAGGAAGGAGTTGGACCTATGCTATGCAAGAAGTGGTCGCAACAGTTTTTTCAGTCTTGTTGTTTCCACATGAGGGTCGGATCATGTCCATTGATCAGTTATCCTTCTCCCATCCTGACCCTTCATCGGGGGTATCCATGGTCCCAATGATTGATAACCCTTAGCCCGAAATCATCAACGTAGGGGTTGGCTTGTGCCCACCTTTGATGGGTATTTTCGATTACTCGCCTCCAACAGACAATGTAAAATACATATTATCTCTCCTCGACCAGCCTAGGGATGAAATATTTCAAATCTCGTCATTTTGCATGACTTACTTTAATGATCTGCGGACTCTTCCTTCCCCATCAGCCACGATGGAAGGGACAGGGAACCATGGCATGGCCATGCCTTTGTCCATGGCATAAGTTGTGTACTCTATAGTCCAACAAGCTTCTGCTGACCCTAATCTGAATCTCACATAGGAGTTAGATCTGGTTCTTGATCCTATTTGTGCTCAAGGTTCCCTCGCCAATATTAATTCTTTAGACTTATTCTTTCCCTCAGAAGAGGCGATTATTGAGGCAATGACTAGTCCAGACAGACCCTGGGATGATCTTCATCACAAATCTTTTTTCTTCCCAGAGTTAAGAAGAATTGAAGTAGGTGAATTCACTTTGAATATGAATGGAGATAGGGCTTGTCCTATCAATCCTTTGGCTACACACGCTATATATGCTAAAGGAAATATATCAACCATCGCTAAAATGATACCTATTGATATCTCCATAACCCCTGGCATCATGGAGAATGTCTTCGTTAGAGCGGACTGCTCCCGCGAGGAGATTCGAATCTACACGGATTTATTTAAATAATTATGCGATTTGTTTTCCTGGTCTTACGAGGAAATTCCAGGCATAGATCCAAGAATCGTCAAACATGAAATCACAACATATCCTGACGCTAAGCCGGTCTGGCAGAAGCTTTTGTCCTGTTAATCCTAAGAAAGTAACAGCTATTAAGGTTGAAGTAGAGAAACTACTCAAAGTTGGTTTCATCTACCCTATTCAATTGACTCAATGGGTGTCAAATCCCATTCCAGTCAACAAACAACAGGGTACGATTCGCGTATGTACGGACTTCCAGATTTGAACAAGGCTTGTCCAAAGGACAATTTCCCCACTCCATTTATCGACCAGATTGTTGATGAATGCACAGGATGCGAGGTCTTTTATTTCATGGATGGTTTTTCGGGATACAATCAGATACAGATCAAGCCTGAAGACCAACACAAAACCGCTTTCATTTTTTTGTGGGGTACATTCTCTTATCGAAAGATGCCTTTTGGTCTAAAAAATGCTAGAGCTACTTTTCAGTGGGCCATGTCTTTTTCTTTCCATGACCTCAAACACATAGTTGAGGCTTATCTTGATGATTTAGCATCATGATCTCGTAAGAGAGTTGATCATCCTGCACACCTCCGACTTATCTTTGAGTGATGTCTCTACTACCAGATTCACTTGAATCCAAACAAATGTAGTTTTTGTGTAACATCGGGTCGTCTACTAGGTTACATAGTTTCAACAACAGGGATCATGGTCAATCCTCTAAAGGTTGAGGTGATAGTTCAATTGCCTCCCCTGTGCACAATCCCTCAGCTTCAGAGTTTACAGGGAAAGAGAATTTTTTACGGCGTTTCATCGCAAACTATGTCGAGATCACAAAGGGTTTCATGCATTTACTAAAAAATGGCATTCTTTTTCATTGGGATGAAGCCGCTCAGTGCTATTTCAAAGTGTTGAAACGCACCCCCACATCTACCCCTTTGCTTCAGCCACCCAATTATAATAAATATTTCTTATTGTACTTGGCCTCTGCAGAGTCGACCATCAGTATGGTCTTGGTTCAGGAGGATGATTTGTTCAAAGAATACGTGATTTATTACCTGAGTCGAGGCTTGGTTGGTCCGGAACTCAATTATTCCCATGTTGAAAAACTTGTGTTGGAAGAAATTCATGTTGTCCAACGGTTCCATCATTATATCTTGTTTTGCTAGACCACCGTCATTGTCATTGTGAATCTGTTTCAATGCGTGT
The DNA here is from genome assembly GCA_010110895.2 of Picea sitchensis. Taxonomy (NCBI): domain Eukaryota; kingdom Viridiplantae; phylum Streptophyta; class Pinopsida; order Pinales; family Pinaceae; genus Picea; species Picea sitchensis. Next base: position 653 of record SNQJ01S0226546.1, on the reverse strand, counting down.
TGACACGACATGTAATTGGCAGAAATATCAGTAGATGGATAGTTATCCTCCAAGAATTTGACTTGGATTTTGTTTTGGCGAAATCCAAAAAGTCGTTGGTCTTCATGGAACTCATCTCGCAACTTCTGGTCGAATCAAGTGATATTATACCTGAGGAGTCACATATTAAAGGATGTAAATTCTAACCTTGTACAATATCTACTGCAAACAAATATTCATAAAAGAACAGAAAAGATACAATGGTGTTATCACTGAAATTTCGTCTGCACATGGAGACAAGAACTCCACATCATCAAAACAGCAATGAAGTCATCCATGGCACTGAATTAAGTTCACAGCATTCCAGAAGGGTCAAAAACTATACAAAGTAACCAAAAATTGAAGGGCACTTTACAACAGCTTGGTGCGTGCGCATATGTGCGGGACAAAAACGTGTTTTTGGCGCATGCGCGCCCCGACGCGCGCCTGTCAACATAAAAAGTCGTGCATCTACTAATACGACGCATTAATTACTTAAGTCGGCATCCCGACCGCCAATGGACCGGCCCCCAAGATGATTTGACCTTCATATCAGGGTCGGCTCTGCAAATTCGGCGAATTAATGGCTCAAGTGAACCCTAAACAGGTCCGTGTTTACACCGGAAGTTGGTTAC
>SNQJ01S0226545.1:12078-26680 GCA_010110895.2 Picea sitchensis | reverse complement strand
AGTGTGCATGTTTAAGCTCGATTTCAATATAGCCTATTGGATAAGGTAAACATATGTTGTTAGATCCATCAGGATTAGGTGACCCCATTAATGGTTGTGCAAGTTAAAAACCTATTAAAGATCTATATCGTTTATCAGTGTGATTCTCCACCATCCAATATGGAGTACGAGCAATCCACTCATGGACCCACTCATCTATCAGCCAATGGTTGAGTTACAGGTGGAGGCCTATCATTGGGTACACGTTAGTCAGGATAGAGAAATCAGTGAATTCCATGTGGTAGTTGGGTACAAGTGGGACCCGCATTACTAAAGGGATGGCTATCCAAGAATCCAGTAATCCAGAATTTCCTTTAATGGACTTATTAGAAATTCTAGATCGTGGATAGAGAGGAAACTTTTGGAAGAACTAGGATATCCAGAGATGCAGAAATCCATGGTCTCTTAAAAAGGGGCTTTTCCAAAAGTCCATATTCTGGATGGGTGGATATATGAGAGGTTGCAAATATGGATATCTTTCCCTATGTTAAACTATGAAACTTCCAAGCATTACATTCAACATGGAATAAAAGGGTGACATGGCATCACCTGAGGGTGTTTCATGGAAGATGAAGGGGAAAATTGGGATCCTCTCTCTCAATTGTGATCAGAATTATTGTCAAGTGGCAACAAAATAAAAGTACAGGTGGGTCCAATCGAGGAGAGAGAGAGAGAGAGAGAGAGAGAGAGAGAAGAAGAAGAAGGTCTGGAGGATGAGGGGGTAGGGCCATGTGGCCAAAGAGATGGAGGGGCAGTCATGGAGTTGGACACATGGATATAGATGCCACATCAGCTGACACATGGCATGCCACGTCAGTATCATTCCATGTTAGAAATACTATGACTATGACAAATATTTTAAAATTTCTTGTCTAAGTATGGGAAAGAGTTGTAACTTCATGAAGTTATAACTTCCTGCTCAATCTTCAAAAATGAGAAAAAGAATAGCCAATGGAAAGATAAGGAAGAGAAGATTCAATATTTTCACCCAAATTTCAGAGATGGGTAGAAAATCTCTTTAGCAAGGAAAAAGAAGGCATTTGGTGACCTTCAAGGATTGCAAAGGATGTGTGATTTTTCCAATTTTTATTATGTCTAATATAACAATTTTCTATTGGCTACACATTGTGCAAAATTAAGGTTACAGGAAGAACAATGCAGTATGAAGATCAGTGAGATAGAGGATACTTGGGAGGATGAAGTCATGGATATGAATGTCGGCTTGGGAAATTTTGAGACTGAATTCAATGAGCATAGAGAAGGAAAAACAAAAAGTATTGATCTAGTGGAGACAATAAGAAGTCTGCAAAGAGATGTTTTGATTCACAAGGAGGATATTGAGAGAATTATGGGAGAAAAATATGATCATAAACACATCAACAATATGTTTTTGCAAAGTTCAAGAGAATCTTGAAACATGATATGGATAAAGAATCAGATTCAAGAAAGGATTGGAATGAAAAAAAGAAAAGAAAGAGGGAAAAAATAAATACGAGGTATAATCTTAGATCTATCAGAAATGGTTCTCAAAAACCACTAGCACAAAATGAGTCCAAGATGACTGAGTCCTTAGTGAAGAGGCCAAAACAACAACCCATAAAAAGTTGGGGATATTTAGGAAATTATATGATTAGAGAATTCCCTCACAAGGGAGAAATAAGAAAGAATATTCATAATATTCAGGGGGTTGGTACAGTTGAAGAAATGAAAGGAAGCATGCCAAGGATCTAGGAAACCTTGGACAATAGGAAAGTTGATTTTCTAACGCAGAGCCCCTACCTTAGCAGGTTCTGTTGACCTCCCGGTCTATGGATATTCAACTCCTCTGAGCCGAAATGGCTCCTTGGTCCACATTGGAACCTTCATGAAAACAAATCCACATGTCCTTCTTACGAAACTACACCCGTGCGAATAAGAACTAGGAGTAAGTGTCCTCTCCACGTGACCACAGACAGTGACCATGAGCCCAAACAAAGGTGCTTCATGTTTCATGATTTTGGGACTTCCGCTTCGAGTCGCCTCGACTCCTCTGATTCTCGAAACACCGAAATAGGGATAATGGTCCCTAGCTCCTTCCTTATTATTCTACCATATGACCTCTAGTCAAACCCTGGGGTCCACCTATGAGCGCGTCGAGATTTCGCGTATCGAGAACTCACGATGTAGATTTTCTCCCTTTCCCCGATATCCAAACTCACGACTTCCTCACCTTAGATCAATGGTCTTGATTCCCCCACAATTTGAGGGTCCAGATCACGTCGGGATTTTGCGATTCGTGACCTCTGAGTTACAGCTTCCTCCACACTCCTGACTTCTGAAATGTCGATATTACAGAGTGCCAAATCAACGACTCACCCTCCTTCATATATGGCAACTAATATTTCTCCCGAGCTTGCGAGTGTTGAAAGACTCTCGCCCTTATCCTTTCCACAGATCTACTGGATCCAAGGACCCACGGAAAATCGGTCTTCTCCCTTCAGGAATTCCAACCATCCATTCAGGTTCTCAATGACTCCTTGTCAAATGACTCAACATCAACCCTTTTGAGTTTAGTTCCACGAGGTGAATCCAAAACTCATCCTTCCTCTGAACTTCTCCAAGTTTCTATCCTTCCTGATCTTGGTCTTCGTTGCAAACTCAAGGACTCTAAGGAATCCTGCACGCACTCTTTGCGGCTTCCATAATAACCTTTGGTTTTTTGACAAATCCAACTCTGCGCACTCCTTGTGACATAAGTTATTCAACCACTCACTTGGGTTGGAAAATTCTAAGACTCTCCTCAGCCTGGGCACACCTTGCACAACTCTATGCTATACCTGCACTTCTGCAAATATAATATCAATGGTATCTCTCCTGAGTTTTTCTGAGATAAAACTCAGAAATCATCGACGCACTCCTTGCAGACTTTCACTGCACTCCTTGCAGGAATTCTCAGGAAGAGAAACAATTGAAACTCTACTCGTCTCACAAAATTCATACATTCAACATGAAATCACATACACATGGAATTGAAATAAATGCATAACATAGACTAAAAATAAAATGTAAACATATCATTCAATAGATGCATACAGTAACCATAAAACTCCATTAAATTGGATCAAAGCATTCTTATATTAATCCAAGTGATTATGTACATGGTCTACAACAAAAACAACTATCTTCTCATACATATTCTACAATCTCTTCTCTTCTCTCCTCCTATGCTCTCTTGCTCTACAACTTAATTACAATGAGGATGATAATACAATGCATCTACAAGGGATTCCTCTTGAGTTTTTCCTTCCTACAACCTTAAGTTGTCTTATCGAAATTAAAAACTACAACTACTTTACGTTGATTACATTAATTTCCTACAACCAACAAATGAGAGCAACCCTCAAGATCTGCATTACAATCCCTAAAACATTTAAGAGAAATTGTATATTTTCAGATATTACATTAATGTGCCATCCTTTAAATTTCAAAATGTCTTCAAAATGCGCATTGGTGTATATCCAATTGTCCTCCACTTGCACTTGCTGGCAATGCTCCTGCATCATACTCCTCTGGATGAAAACTTCATGGACTCCTGTCCATGAGATCTTGCACCATCTTTCCATGTTTCTATATATTTTCTTCACTTTCCCAACTGGAATCTTCAATCGGGTGTCCCTTCCACTTTACTAAATATTCAAAATACGTCTTCTTATGGGTCTTCTTGCTAACTCTCTGATCAATGGTATTTTCCATCTGCAACTCTTCAACTACAAAAATTTGTTTGACCCATTGAATTTCCTTCTGATTCTCTATTCCTGACGCTTCATATTCTCTGTAAGGATACAGATCTACTACGTTGAATATGGGTGATATGCCCACATCATCTGGAAATTCTATCTCATAAGCATTTGCCTCAAATTTCTGTAAAATCTTACATGGCCCTATCTTCTTCATTTTCATCTTATTGTATGTTCCTCTTGGGAACCTTTCTTTTTTGAGGTGTGCTAAGACTAAATCTCCCACTTCGAATTGAAGCTCTCTTCTTTGTTGATCTTCTTTGTGCTTGTATTCCTGATTGGAACTTTGCAACCGATCTTTAATCTTACTATGGAGCTCTTGCATCTCTGCTGCAAAATCTTCTGCTCTAGCACTTCTGAACTCGCTCTGCTCTAAGTCTCTCAACTCAGATACTCCTCTCGACTGCATTCCATACATTATCTGAAATGGGCTCTGTCCTGTGCTCCTATTATGTGAGTCATTATATGAAAATTCTGCTTGTAGAAGAATCTGATCCCACTGACTTTGATGTTCAATAACTAAACTCCTCAATAAGTCCCCCAAACTTTGATTTACCACCTCAGTCTGCCCATTCTTATGAGGGTGATATGCTGAGATAAAATATAAATTCATTCCCAGCTTCTTCCATAATGTCTTCCAAAAATGACCAACAAATTTGGTATCTCTGTTTGAAACAATACTCTTGGGTAAATCATGAAGTCGAACAACTTCTTTGAAAAACAGGTTTGCAATGTGTGTTACATCAATGGTTTTCTAACACGAAATAAAATGTGTCATTTTGGAAAATCTATCGACTACCATGAACATGGAATCACAACCCCTCTGTTTCCTCGACAGTCCTAACACAAAATCCATTCTTACTGCATCCCATTACCTCTCTGGTATTGGCAATGGTTGATACAACCCAATATTTTTTCTTTTCCCCTTTGTGTGCTCGCAGATTCTACATCTGTTGACAAATTTCTACACATCTGTCTTTAATTCTGGCCAATAATACAAATTGTTTAGTTTCACAAATTTTTTATCATGGCTGAAATGTCCAACCAATCCTCCACTATGCTTTTCCTTCAAAAGGTTTTCTCTCATAGAACTCTTCGGGATACACAACTGATTTCCTTTGAATAACAATACATCCTGAATTAAATATTCAATCCATTATCTCTTGTCCCTTAAAATAGGATTCTCGCATGCTTCATAAGCATCCTTGAAATCTGAATCATCTCTGTACATTTCCTTAAGGCTATCAAAACCTAAGGTTTTCACTCGAAACTCCTGCAGAATCAAACATTTCTTGCTCAATGCAACAACAACCTTGTTAGAATTTCCATAAATGTGTTTTATAAAAAAGAAAATTTTTGCATAAATTCAACCCATTTTGCATGTATCAGGTTCAGTTTCTCCTGTCTGGTTATAAACTGTAAGGCATGGTTGTCATTATACAAAACAAACTCTTTTGGAACTAGGTAGTGCCTCCATTTATTCAGCGCTTGTATGAATGCATAAAATTCTTTATCATAAGTGGAGTAATTTCTTTTGGCCTCATTTAATTTCTCACTGAAGTATGCAACTGGTCTATTGTCTTAATTTAAGACTGCTCCAATTGCAAATCCATTTGCGTCACATCTCACTTGAAATGTTTTACTGAAATCTAGTAGGACCAGAACTGGTTGTTCAATTATCTTTTATTTCAACAACTTGAAACTTTTCTCCGCTTCCTCTATCCAATGAAAATATTTATGTCTTTTCTTGACTGTGTCCATCATTGATGCACAAATCCATTTCTGACGAACTTCCTGTAAAAACTGGCTAGTCCCTGGAAGCTTCTAAATTCAAAGATATTTCTTGGCGACGGCCATTCTTTGATTTCTTTTACCTTCTCAGGATCCATCTTCAAATCATTCTAAGAGATCACAAAACCTAAATAAATATTCTTTGTCTTCATGAAAGACGACTTCTTTAGATTTATCAACAACTTCTCTTGTTGCAACCTCCTCATTACTAGAGTTAAATGCCTCAAATGTTCTTCCTCAGTCTTACTGAAGATCAGTATATCATCAAGATACACAATTACAAACTTTCCAATAAAATCCTTCAAGACTTCATTCATCAATCCCATGAAAGTACTTGGTGCATTCATCAAGCCAAACGACATGACAAGCCATTCATAAAACCCTTCATTCATATTGAATGTTGCCTTCCATTCATCACCTTCCCTTATTCTAATCTTATGATATCTAATTTTCAAATCAATTTTTGAAAACAACTTTGCCCCACTCAAGAAATCCATCAAGTCATCCATTCTGGGTAAAGGAAATCTATACCCGATGGTGATTTTTTTTATCGCTCTCGAGTCTATACACATTCTCCATCCACCATCCTTCTTCATACTTAACATTGTTGGTACAACGCATGGACTCAAGCTTTCTCTAATCAACCCTTTGTCCATCAAATCTTGGACTTTCTTCTTAACATCTTCATTCTCCTATGGCGTCAATCTGTATGCTTCTTTGTTTGGTAAAATCGCTCCTGGTATAAGGTCAATTTGATGACTTATACTCCTGATGGGCGACAACAAACAAGGCAAATTGTCCACCACTATATCAGCAAAATTCTCCAGCAGTTCCTGAATTTCCTTAGGTATATCATCTATTGAGGTACTAGTCAAGATGACTCTAGGTTTTCTAACCAAAACAAATTGCATTTCTTGATCTTTCTTGACTTCATCCAGAAGTTTCTTCCCACTCATGAGAAGTATAGTATTGCTTGCTTCTTCTTTCACCTTCTTGTCTTCAATTGGCAACAACTTATGTGTCCTACCATTCTTCTCCAAGGTGTAAGTGTCCTTTCTTCCGTCATGAATAACATTTCTGTCATATTGCCAAGGCCTTACCAACAAAAGATGACAAACATCCATGGGAATTACATCACATAATATCTCATCTCTATAACCCCCTATCTTAAATTAAACTAAACATTGTTTGGTGACTGTTACCTGATGTCCTTTTTGCAACCATGAAACTTTATATGGACTCGGATGTGAAACCGTCTCCAATTCCAGCTTCTCCACCATCTTTGTGGATACTAGATTATGTGTGCTTCCCCTGTCAACTATCACCTTGCATACCCTATATTTGGTTTTGCAAGCAGTCCTAAACAAATTGTTCCTCTAGACTGGATTCTCCATCTCTTTCTCTGGATTCAAGAGAATTTTCCTCATCATCAAGGATCTTCCACCTTCTGCATATTCTTCCTCAACATTTCTCTTTTACGCTTCTAAAATGTGAGCTTCGCCTCCTCCATATCTCTTTCTATAGGGACATTCCCAAGACTTGTGTCCTATATTTCCACAGACAAAACACTTTACTTCACCTCCTCTGCCTCTTCATATTCCTCTTTCTCGAGGAAAAGTATTTATGTTGGCATATTGTCTTCCTTGTGAACTTCCTCCCCTTTCTGGGTGGTTCTGAGTTTTCTTCTCTTCATCCGTGGGATTTTGTACTCTGTACTGGGCAATTGCTTTGCCTCTACTCTGACTTCTACCTCTGCCTTGTTGACCTTGTTTTCGGGCCAATTTCTCTTCTACCTTCAGAGTGACCTGATAAGCGTCTTCTACATTTCTGATTGTCACCATGCTCATCTCGTCCTGAATATCATATCTTAGGCCATTCATATATCTGGCAACCTTTTCATGATCACTCTCTCTATGACCAGCTCTGATGTTAAGTTTGTAAAAATCCTTAGTGTATTCCTTCACTTTCATCCCTTTCTGTCTCAAATTATGCATCCTTCGAAATAGATTGATTTGGTAATCTCTGGGTATGAATTTGGATTTCATCTTGGCTACTATTCTATCCCAACTTTTGATTCTTTATTTTCCTTTGCAATGCCTGTCAGCCTGTAGTTCATCCCACCACAGTGTTGCATGTCCTTTCAGTCTAGTGACTATGTGATTAACCTTCTTATCTTCTTCAATATCCTCATAGTCGAAGTATTTATCTAGAGCTCTAAACCAATCTAGCAGCTCCTCAACATCCAAGTTGCCTTCATACATCAGGATGTCCAGCTTTTCTCTGGCAACATATTCATCAACAACTTTTTATGCTCCTTATTCATTCTCACTTTTTGCCTCACTGATATATCCAGTATCAGGCGTTTGTCTCTGTGTTGTCTCCATAGCATCTAACCGAGCACGAAATTCTCTCATTTCCCTTTCCACGACTGGATCGGGTAAATTTCTTTCTGGACGTCTTCTTGGCGAAATTGTTTCAAATTCCACCACACAGAATTTAAATCAAAATTTTCCTCTGTCTTATCTTTACATAAAACAATAGTTGTCTACTCTGATACCACCTGACACAAAGCCCCTACCTCAGCAGGGTCTGCTGACCTCCCGGTCTATGGATATTTAACTCCTCTGAGCCGAAATGGCTCCTTGTTCCAAACTGGAACCTTCACGAAAACAAATCCACAGGTCCTTCTTATGAAAATACACCCGCGCGAATAAGCACTAGGAGTAAGTCTCCTCTCCATGTGACCACCAACAATGACAATGAGCCCAAAAAAAGGCACTTCGTGTTTTTCGATTTTTGGACTTCTCTTTCAAGTCCCCTCGACTCCTCTGATTCCTGAAACACTGAAATAGGGCTAATCGTCCCTAGCTCCTTCCTTATTATTCTACCATATGACCTCCAGTCAAACTCTATGGTACACCTCCGAGCGCATCAGGATTTTGCGTATCGGGAACTCATGATGTATATTTTCTCCCTTTCCCCATATCCGAACTCGCGACTTCCTCACCTTATATCAACTATCATGATTCCCCCATGATCCGACGGTCCAGATCGCGTCAGGATTTCGTGATTCGCGACCTCCGAGTTATAGCTTCCTCCACACTCCCGACTTCCAAAATATTGATATTATAGAGTGCCAAATCAACGACTCACCCTCCTTCATATCTGACGGATACTATTTCTCCTGAGCTTGCGAGTTTTGAAAGACTCTCGCCCTTATCGTTCTCATAGATCTACTGGATCCAACGGCCCATGGAAAATTGGTCTTCTCCCTTCAGGAATTCCAACCATCTGTTCAGGTTCTCAATGACTCTTAGTCAAATGACTCAGCATCAACCCTTTTGAGTTTGGTTCTGCGAGGTGACTCCAAACCTCGTCCTTCCTTTGAAATTATCCAAGTCTCTATCCTTCCTGAGCTTGGTCTTCGCTGCAATCTCAAGGACTCTAAGGAATCCTGCGCGCACTCTTTGCGGCTTCCACAACAACCTTTGGTTTTTTGACAATTCCAACTCTGCACACTCCTTGCGAAAGAAGTTCTTCAACCACTCACTTGGGTTGGAAAATTCTAAGACTCTCCTCAACCTACACACACCTTGCACGACTCTGTGCTATACCTGCACTTCTACAAATATAATATCAATGGTATCTCTCTTGAGTTTTTCTGAGATAAAACTCAGAAATAGTCAACGCACTCCTTGTGGACTTTCACTGCACTCCTTGTAGGAATTATCAGGAAGAGAAACAATTGAAACTCATAGTATTCTCATGGACTTCATACATTCAGCATGAAATCACATACACATGGCATTGAAAAAAATGCATAACAAAGACTAAAAATAAACTGTAAACATACCATTCAATAGATGCATACAGTAACCATAAAACACCTTGAAATTTGATCAAAGCATTATTATATTAATCCAAGTGCTTATGTACATGGTCTACAACAACAACAACTATCTTCTCATACAACTTCTACAATCTCTGCTCTTCTCTCCTCCTATGCACTCTTGCTCTACAACTTAATTACAATGAGGATGATAATACAATGCATCTATGAGGGATTCCTCTTGAGTTTTCCCCTCCTACAACCTTAAGCTATCTTATTGAAATTAAAAACTACAACTACTTTACATTGATTACATTAAATACCTACAACTGGCAGATGAGAGCAACGCTCAAGATCTGCATTACAATCCCCAAAAAATTTAAGAGCAATTGTATATTTTTATATATTACATTAATGTGCCATCCTTTAAATTTCAAAATGTCTTCAAAATGCGTGTTGGTGTATATCCAGTTGTCCTCCACTTACACTTGCTGGCGATGCTCCTGCATCATTTTCAATATCATATGATTGAAGTTGAAGGTAAGCTTAACAATTTTTCTATAGAAAATTTAATTGATTCAAGAGATAGCCATAGTTACATAGATCCTAAGATGTTTGAGAGATTTCATTTACAAATAAGAAATCATGGGAAATCTTGGTTGGTTCAGCTAGCTACAGGGGCTAATAGAAGAATTAATGAGTTGGTTAAGGATTTTCCATTGCACATGAATGAAATTATCACAAGGGAAGATTTGAAAATAATTCTTTTAGGTTCATATGTATACCTAATTGGTATGGATTGGTTGGAAAAGCATCATGTTATCCTAGACTATTATAACAAGGAATTCACGTGTCTTGATGAAGAAGGGAACTTGAGAACAATTTAGGGTATTCCAAGAGCAATATCAATCAGAGAAATTTCAGCCTTGTAGTGCTGACATTCCTTTTAGGAAGGAATGCCAAAAATTTGCATCTCATATGAAAGAGGTATCCAAAGATAAGGTGACAAACCTTGAAGACTATGCATTCCTAAAAGATTTGAAGATGTTTTGGGTGAAATACCAGATTTTCCACCAAGGAGAGACACTGATTTCTCTATTAATTGGATGCCTAGAGTTGCACTAGTGTCCAATACTCCTTATAGGATGGGTACACCAGAACTAAAGGAAGTTTAGATGAAAAATGTACATATCAAATTTGGATGTTGACTAAGAAAGACCATCTACAATTCATGATATTTCATGTGCAGTGGATACACATGGAGATGCAAAGCATGGAAACATGAAAGTTGGTTTGAATAGCAGGTAGAAGGGTTTGAACCTTGGTTTAAGGATGATCAGAGACACTTAAAGAAGGGGTGTTATGTCAAGGTTTATTCATAAGATGAACAGAGGCTAGAAATGAAAAATTGAGATATATTAAATCCAAGTTTGATCATGCAAGATTAGGAATCCAAGAAGCTATTACCTTGATCAAAAGGGACATTATGCATATGTGAAAGTGAGGTGAATCATCTCAAGGGATCATATTATGAAGAATTTGAGCAGTACATCCACTAATTTTTATCAGAGTAGTGCAATGGAATCATGGTACATGTGTAATCATTTTAGGGGTGAATTGATGAGGATCTCGTGCACTCTAAAGAATGTCATAGATGCGTAAGGAAATGTATTATGTGTACAATTTTTCTCAAAGGATATAATTAGACTTCAATGAGGGGTATTCCATAAAATTGTAGATTCTAGGACGGATCAAAGTCCAAGAATAACTTGATCTAGTGGGAGAAGATATCATAAGGTGGATGTCGAGCTAGTTGGAGTATATTACAGTACTCAAGGAAGGATGATAGAAATGAAAGGGTATTGTCAATGCATATAGAGAATGTTGAGTTCATTTCAAAGTAAAAGTTGAGTGATATTGATCCAAAAAAGCAGGTGGATGTTGAATATTTTATGACAATAAGATATAATGTTTAAAAAATGTAACATGGCCAAGTGTTATTTAGCTAGAAAGTGCTCATGGAAGTGAGAAATTATGCATAATGATTACAATAAGAGTACAAAGGTCTACATGAATCCAGTGAGATTTGGGAACAATGAAGGATAGAAAAGAAATATGAAAATGATAACAAAGGTGGATACAATTATGATATGGCCATTTGGATATCCATATATAGAACAAAATGCTAGAATTCATGTGCACTGATGGGCATGTTGAGAATGTGTTTTGGTGCATATAGATRTGCATTAGTACATGTGGAATGTTTGAGAATGCATATAATATGGTGTAGACTAGGAATGGTATATTMTTATATACAAAATAACGAGGTTATGATAGTTGAAAGTTTTTAATCATGGATGTGTGCCCAAGAAAAGGGGAGTTTATTACATGTTTGAAAGTGTTGATGATGTTGTTGTTGTTGATAACCATTCGTATGAAGAAAAATAAGGATGATAAAATGTTGTTTAAAGATATTGGTAATGGAATCCTTCTATCTTCTATGAGATGATGGCTATTGAAAATGAAAATATCGGGAAGAAGGATACTATTAGGACACTGCAACCCTATGATTTCCACAGGGTGTATATCGTTAATGGAAGTTGGTGATTAGTGGGAGCTCTCCTTGCATGTGAAATCGTTGGAAAAATGGATTTTCAAGGGACTGTGTAGTAGAAAGATATGCCTAAGCATGGAGGGTGAGTGCAACAAGGAAGAGGAAACTCAAGAATGCATATGGCATGGTGGATAGAATCATGAGGGTGTGTTAGAAAGGACAGTGAGCCAAATTTTTGTCAATGGAAACTTTGTGAAAATAGATCAAGATCCTTACCATTGAAGAATGAAGACATGAATAAGGMACTTGGGAACAAKATCACTAAAAGGAAGTAGGGCTCAAGAAAAAGGCACAACACACAGAGAATTCAGAGTGGCAAGCATGTTTTCTTGAAAATGAAATCCAAGAAGAGCTCACTTAGATTGGGAATCTATCCAAAGCTAGAAATAAGATATTGTGGATCATTCGAAAATCCTGGAGAGGATTGGGAATGTTGCATACATTCTTGAACTACCTTCATCCATGTGCATACATAATGTATTGCATGTGCCTTTGCTTAAGAAATATGTGTTTGATGCTAACCATGCAATTAATTGGACTATGTTTTAGGTGGAACAAGAGGGAGACTTTTGAGTTCATCCTATGTTCATATTGGATAGGAAAATCAAGTTTCTCTAGAATCGATCAATAGAATTGGCAAAGGTCCAGTGGACCTATTAAAGTCTTGAAGATTCTACATGGGAGCATGAGGATGCCATGCAAGAGGAGTACCCACATATTTTTTGAATTTTTTGAACATTTTTGGAATGAGTAGTGTGTATAATGCATTGAGGATAGTGCATAAAATAAGGGGGAAGGTAATGGAATATCCCCAAGTGGTAACTAGATATATGTATGTATAATTTTTCATATAGGCTGGTGAGCCAAGATTTGTAAATTGTAATATCACTTTGTATTTTAATAAAATACATCATTGTTGCAGACCTGAGACATATGAGTATGGGGGGATAGGAATCCATGAGAGGGAAAGGGGGCTAATGGATTATCAAAGGGGATTAATATAGTGGGATAGGACAAGGAATATTAAAAATATTCGTAAAATTCCAAGCCTAAAGTTATGTTTTGTATTGTTGATCCTAAGTCCAAAAAGGTGGGACGAGTTGCCAAGAGAGGGAAATGTGGTTATTCATGTGCCACTTGCCATGTTATTTGAATGAATACTTAAGCCTTTGAATTAGTTATTTTTGGGGGGTTAATAATTCATTGAAGTTTCATGCCATGTCGAGGAGTGAGCACGTGGAAATGGATAACTGCATTCCAAGTTTTTGAGCTGAACTGGAGGAAGATGGGATCTACAAGCTATTGTAGATGTTACCTTGTAAACAGTTGGTGGTTTGGGTGTGCTTTTACCCTTGTGTTGTCTTGGAAAAGGTTGATACTAGATAGGGGGATGTTTTGGGATAGGTTTCCTTATGCACTGGATTAATGGGTGCTTGTCAACTCCTTGAGAGAATACTTGTGTTCTTAGTGCCACAAAGCTCTGAGACTTCATGGTCAGCATGTTGTTGAATCCATGGAAAGGAAGTGGTACAGCCAAAGGAATGTGAAGCAGTGAAGGGTACACTTCCTTCAGTGGGACATGATGATGGGGAATGAGAGGTTGAGAGGTGGAAATTCTACTGGAGTTGGTGCCATTGGCCTTGCCTTGAGTCGTGTGTTGTTGGACCTTAGTTTTTCCCGTGTGATTTCCTTTTCCATAGTCGATTCATAGTTCTAGCTCGGGGTTGACTGTTTAAATATTAGTTTTTGGAAGATTGGTTGTTATTAATTATTGAAATATTAATTGTTGTTGAATTGTTGAAAGATTGGTTGTCATTGATGTCAAACCTTGAACAAGAATTTAAAAAGTTGCATGTCAAATTAAAGTAGTTGTAAACATAAGTTAAAAAGATGCATGTCAGTTGCATGTTCAAGTAACTGTAAATAGAAGTTAACAAGTTGCATGTCAAGGTAAAGGAGTTGTAAAGAGAAGTTAACAAGTTCCATGTTAAAGTAATTGTAAATAGAAGTTAACAAGTTGCATGTCATCATGAGATCCTCATTAAAGCATAGAGAAGATTCAATTGAATATCACTTATGGGAATACTAATTAGCAAATATGAAGCTAATAAGTGGAAGTCATTGAATTCCAGTGATTGTAGAATTTTGCAGGAGACGAGCGTACAAAGAAGTGTTACAACTCCATGTTCTTTGCGTAAATATTCAATTTTTAGGAGGAAAAGAATGTACATCTGGGAGCTCCAGTAGGGAAAATCACAAACATACACGATCGCGAAGTGTATGGTTCATGGACCTATGAAGAAAAATTGTTGAAGATCATAGATCTAAAACCCAGGTCAGCTACAGGTTGAAGTATTGATGAGATATCAACATCAATAGAAACAACATAAGTATTAAAAACAATAGTATCAATATGTTATCAGTTACAACGACAAAGTTAGTGACATATTGGTCTACATTTATATTTCAAGGAGGTTGGACGGGTCAAGGAAAGGGGGTTGTAGCCTCCTTCCGGTTGGTAAATTAGGGACTTGTAGCTTCCTTTTGGTTGTA
>SNQJ01S0226545.1:0-12068 GCA_010110895.2 Picea sitchensis | reverse complement strand
CTCATTTCGTGTTGAAAATAATCTGGATCAAAGCACCATCCACTCCTCCAACCAACATACATGGAAAGAAACTCAAAAAAAACATATCAAAGGTTAAAGGTACTATTATCAACATTCTAGTTAATTTAGTATTTTTCAGGGTTATGCATTCTAACAGTGTAAATGATCTTTGGGATAAACTCCAAAAGATTTATGAAGGAGATGCCAAAGTTAAGGGAGCTAAGCTTCAAATATTCAAAGATAAGTTTGAACAATTGAAGATGAAGGAAGATGAAGACATTGCAGTCTACCTTCTGCGAGTGGATGAAATAGTTAACACTATTAAGGGACTAGGAATAGAATTTGATGAATCAATGGTTGTTCAAAAGCTATTGAGTTATCTTCCTATGAGATTTGATTCTAAAATATCATCCCTAGAAGAAAGGGCATATATCGATACATTGAGCATGGACAAGATACATGGAATATTTATAGTGTATGAAATGACAATAGAACAAGAGAACCCATTCATGAAGGAAGAAACTTTCAAGGCATCCAAGAAGACAACGAAGAAGAACAAGAAAAAGTAAAAACCAGGTTGCAGTTGTAGTGATGATTTAGACGAAGATGAAGAGATGGCTAGCTTCGTAAGGAAATTAAAGAAAGGAACCGACAATTATAAAGGTATGATTCCATTGAAATGTTTTAATTGTGGTGGTATTGGTCATTTTGCTTCTAAATTTCCCCATAAGAATAAATATAGTGATGAAGAAGAAGCTTCTAATAGGGAAAATAAATAACAAAAGGGAAACAAGAGAAGAAACAAAAGGAAGTTCTTCAAGAAAAGTTTATATTCAAAGGAGGACAGTTCCTCATTAGATGATGAGGATAATGATAGTGATAGTGATTCAGAAAAGTAATCTTCATGGAAGTAGAATATGATTCCAAAGAAGAAGGTTAATCCGATCTCAGAGCAGAGCTAATCAGTGCATTAGAAGAACTTAGCAAAGAAAGAAATAAAAACAAGTCACTCAAGGAAGAATAGAAAATGAAAGAGGGATCTCAGAATTCCAACTCTGAAGAAAACAAGAAGATGATAACGAATCTAAAAATTAAAATAGAAGAAGACAGTAGAATTGAAGAAGTACTTAGAATCAAGTTAGAAGAAAAGGATAAAATGATTGGAAGCTTGGAAGCAGAAATAGTCCCTTTAAGGAAAGATCTTCAAAAGAAAGATATGAAGTAGAAGAGAACCAAAATATTGGATCAAATCATCAGTTGTCAAATACCATCAAATGACAGATATGGAATATGATACAATCAAGTACAGAATGAGAAAGGATAGATCTCTAAGACAACAAAGCGTGAAGAAAAACAATGAAGCTATGCAGAGATTGTCAGAGATTTTGTCAAGAAGGACTAATTCAAGCCCCCAAATAAGAACATTCTAGAAATAAAGAAGACTGAAGAAGACGAATTCAGAAGGAGTGCATTGCAAAGAAGATCATCTACTCCCACATATCAAAGGTTATTGTATGGTCATTGTTTTAATTGTGATAATTTTGGACATAAAGTTGTAAACTGCAAAGACGATGCCAAGAACAAAAGAAACTATGAAAGATACTTAAATAATAGTTATCCTAGAAGATATTATGAATCATACAATAGAAAATAATTTTTTTTGGGCTTATTGGGCAATGAAGTAGAATGTTACAAATGCAACAATTTTGGACACATAGCGAGGAATTTCATATTGACTATTCGACCCAGGGAACCACAGTAGGATATTAACATTCATATATAGGAACCACAAGAGATATGGAAAATAAAGCAGAATTAATGCCCGCTTGATCTACAAGCCCAACACAAAAAAAGTGATTGATATGTTGACAGTGGTTGTTCAAAGAATATGACAGGTGACAAGAATAGGTTTGTAACTTTGAAGAAATAAAGAGATGGTTATGTGTCTCTTTCCAATATTGAATGTCACAAATGCCACAATTATGGTCATATAGCTCGAAATTGTAGAATCTTGATAGATCCTTCCATGAAGGAAAACATTGATGGTGGATATGAGAAAGTTTGGAGAAAAAAAAAGAACCAAGAAGATCAGATGAATGAAGAACATGTTCCAGAGATCATATGCACAAGGCTTGTAGTAGTGCAATATTAGGATGAAACTACATGAAGAGAGGAAAATGTTGAAATTCAGAAAGATGATGAATCCACAAGAAAAGTGGAAGATGTCACAACTCAGGAAGATGATGAATCTACAGATGATGAGGAATATTACTCAACATGATGGGGAATTCCTCCATTTTTTTGAGCCATCTGACTTGGAGACTCCTAGTAAATATGAATATTGAACAATGGGAGTCTATGCAGTATCTCTACAGATCAGATAATTGTCCTTCGAGTAGTTTGAAGTGTTTGAATATTTTGGACATTTAGTTTTCAGAGTGGTTTGATGAAAAGAGTACATAGACACAGTTTGTTTTTTTGGGAAGCAATGTTTAGACCACATTCCTATGCAGGTATCAACTGGTAGTTACACAAGTAGAAGTTCATGATTTTGCAGAGGTTCATTCCACACATGCATTTAGGAAGGGATATTTTCAGTACATATTGTTTCAGAAATGAAGAGTTTGATTTACATATTAAGAAGCATTATTCCCATGTAGATATTCATTGACACACTTTCCAGGATGGGATATATTAATTACAGGTTTGAGGATGAATTACAGATTTAGTATGAGAAATAGGAATATGTGATGATCAGATGCGGAAAATAATCTTTCATAATAGTATAGTGATAGATGGGTCAACATTGTATGCAGTTGAGTAGTTGAATCATGGAAAGTTTTATGACATATGGACAAAGCATGGTATCTGTAATGACCCCTCCATTATGATAACCAAGTGATGTACAATGGGTCAATTTTTTTTTTCATTAGGAAATAAACATCACAATTAATAATGAAATCATTGGCACATCATTTGACATATTAATGAAAAAGTATTAACACATTAAAAAACTCGCACAACATAAGCTGGCATAACATTGCAATGAATAATGATACATATATTGATGAATTAACAATAAAAATCTTAACATTCCATGCATCTCATAAGGACCATCCTCAGATATCTCTACGGAAACATAAGATAACATAATGAATCATAAATACCATAAAGATAACCACAAGAAACACATAACATACTACCCGCCCAACCTACCTTTCAAGGTTAGGACCTCCAAGACACATAAGCAATGCTCAAGCCCAGGTTCCAATTCATTTTAACCATTTAAGGTCTCAAGGCTGGCGATTGTTTTGAGGAACAAGGAGGTGTCTACATCCCCCCTTAATCAAACACATCTCATAAATCTAGACTAGAATTTCAGTCATACATAAACATAATTCATCAAGTGCAGGGACTAATCTATTCTACTCAATCCATCCTTCAAGTAATGATTAAGTGAAATTCGTATAAGGCAGTGCTACATAAGAATTAATAATCATAAGTGTAATTACAATCAACGAGTCTATGAAAAATTCAGATCTAAGGAATCCATAAGAATATTAATCATCACCTGCCACGTAAGGACATCAAGTTATCTTACATATCCAACTAATAACTATAAGGACATCAACCATGCTTAACAATACAATAAATTAACATGCTATCCTTCGTCATGTACCCATTTTAAAAACTCATAAAATCATCATAATGCAGTAAATAAAAATTTGAAGGCTCACATATCCATTAAAGGAATTAAAGGAAGACCATAAAGCATTCATCCATAAAAGTGTTCATTACTATTCTCAAATTCATTAAAGTAGTTAACAAATAACCAATTCGACGTAACAATTAACAGATAATAGAAGTTAAGCTACAATTCCGAGTTAAGAGTCCAAAGGAAGAGTTCTGGAAGTTATTCCAACCCCTGAACCGGTGAAAAATGATTTAGATTTAAATCCAGACCTTAATCCGATCCTCAAACCAGACCTTAATCCATTCCTCCATCCAGACCTTCATCCGGTCCTCCATCCGGCACTAAAATTCTGAACAATTTAAATTAAAATATTTGTGTGCAACAAAAACGATTTTTAATAATTGTACAGCTTAGAGGAAGGGACAATAAATGGTTGTAGGGTCTGCCAAGAAGGGGTAGAAACAAGTAAGAGGTGAGTGATTTTGTATACATCCATCCAGTCAACAAATTAGACTCACCCTTCTACTCTACGATGTTACCATTGTTTTTAAGGCTGGAAATCATTACAACAATTAACTGGAAGAAAAAGGGGAAACTAGACACGAACAAGTTAAGACACCAAATTGAAAGAGAGACATTTTTCATATGGAACTTATTATGACACCTAATCCAGCCCTTGATCCATCCCTCCATTCGGGCCTCGAAATGGAACTAAATTTCTTGGAAATTCGAATTTAATTTTACAGGCAGCAAATAGAGTTCAAGAATGGTTGAGCTTGAAGGAAGGGACAGTAAATAACCACATAAGTACTCAGGAAGGTGGAGCTAATGTTGCAGCCCCAAAAATTGTTCCACAAATTAAATACTTCGAAATTAAAAATAAAAAAAGGAAATACGCAAAACAAAAACGCTCCAAAACTTTTAGGATTTTTCTAAGGGTCAACAAAGGAATCCACAACGAATAGAGATACAATCTTTGACAACACTTAATCTATTGACAAATTCATAATATTTATAATCTTGGGCAGTGTAAGGCCAAAAATTTAGTTTCCATAAATAAGTTAACATGCAGAGATATTTAAATTCAATCATCCAAAGTGGAGGTCACTTGCAAGGACTCTACAGGGAGAAATTTCCAGACATCAACATTTCTACAGTGAATCAACATAAAATCGAAATTTATAAAAGAAAATAAATCAAGGATTCAGGAAGAGGAAAATCTATCACTCCATTTGTAAATTCTGGGTTATTCAAGGATGACAACAAACTCATAAATTAAAATTCGGACCGCCTACACAGTGAAATATGTGTGAGCTACAGATTCTTTTTGGGTAACTGATTGTCTAAGACATCAAACTGTAATTTATAAACAATAATAAAGGAAAGGAACAAAAGAAGGTTCGATGTTCTAAGAAGTGGAATAAATTGACTACACATGGTTAATTATTTTGCATTCCCCTTTTTAAGTTAAATTTGTTTTATGAAGTTAGGGTAGCATCTAAACACAACGATCATAATATTTTCCAAATTCCATTGTCTAAAAATTTGCATCAATAAAGATCTCAGACTGTGGATTGATTGGCAACAATCAAAGGAGATCTAAATTGGTACCATTGTTACAATTATAAGTGGTTATAGATCCTCCATGAAATTATCATTCCAGGAAAATTTTGACCACTACATAGTGAAAATGGATCTACCAATTCGATTTGAGAATGGGGTTTAACAAAAAATAATTAAAAATTCCGACAACACCGTAAACAGAGTTTTGTTTCCATAAATTGAAATCTGAAACAATAATCACAAGGGTTATTCATTTCTTCAAGGTTTTTCCCAAAAACAACCATATAAATACACAATCTTCTCCAAATGCAACATGAGACATTTCTCCATAAATCACATCTATAAAAATAATAAATTAACTAAACTATGATATAAAATAATTGACAACAACTAAGAAATTAGCATTGTGTGTATATATCCTAGCATCCATTAATCATTTGAGGAATCAAGATGATGACAATTTTCAGAAATTTATCTCCTAGATTTCAATAAAATCTTTGAAGGACTTGTTGAATCAAGTTTATAAATACAATTAGCTTATGGAGAAATTACGAGAAATCTATTATACAGATTAAAACATAATACAATTTTAATTTCATAATAAAAGTACCTTAACCGAGGGTGAAGAAACCAAATTTGTTGTCTCGCACTTGCGCTTCGTCCAGATCCTTGCTTTCTAATCATTGAGACCTCACCGATACCTCCCATCCAATGCTAGGGGTACTCTTCTTCCCCCTGAGCCCCCTGAGCTAGAAAGGGGCCACGCACACAAAACATGGAGTAAGATAGCTCCCATATTGCCTCACAAGGTCGAACTACCACTCTCTATCCGAGCTGGGTATCCCAACTCCCATAAGAAAAATCAGTCAAGAAAAATTCGACAACATAACCTTACTCATACCAATCGTGATTCATTTCCATCCTCTGCCATTTATTTTATAGAGTTATTCTTAGTGACCATTCCATTTTCACATTAAATTAGTTTTATTACAAATTAATTAGGAAATATTCTCCCCCGTACACTTGTCACCCAATCCCTTAGTTGCACCAGAAATTCAATTAATTAATTAAATTAAATTGCCAATTTCCCTCACCCACCTAAAAGTGTTCCTAAAAACGCTCCTTGATGTCCCTTTATTCCCTCAATTTCCTTTAATGAATGCCACCTTTCTTAAATCTTAGTTAAGTTTTATTTAGGAAAGTTTTTTAAACTAGATTCCATTATATGTTCTTCATTCCTTTTTTCATTTAATTTCCCCTTTTTGTCTAAGTTCGAATTTAGCAAGTTTTGTACATAAAAAACAATTAATTTTTTTTAGATAATTTAATCCTTGTTTAAATTCTAAATTGATTTTTCTTCATCCCCCCTTTATTAAATGATTAATTAATTTTTTTTCCTCATATCCTACTTAGACCTAGGCTTTAATTTCAACTAGGCCTATCTATTTTTTAAGGGAAAAGTATAATTAATAAACTTTGCTTATAAATAATTATTTTAAGGCTGACCATGTCAAGGTAATATATTGTTATCTAGGGACCTCATTTCATTGACTCACTTGTGTTTAAAATCGCAACGTTCCCTTCAAGATGCACTACGTGCTCCAAGGGTGCCACTCACCCTTTTTCATGTTTCATTTATGCGACGTTCCCTTCAAGACGCACTACGTTCTCCACGGGTGCCACTCGCCCTTTTTCATGTTTCATTCATGCGACGTTCCCTTCAATATGCACTACGTGCTCCAAGGGTGCCACTCTCCTTTTGACTTATTTTGGTAGATGTATAACCCTTGGAGTCAAAACTTCGTCAGGCGATCTTGTGGGAGACTAGGGGAATCTAAAGAATAAGGAACTTGCATTATTGCGTGCCCCTTAGAATCATCATGAGAGATTTTCTCAGTCTTCCCTCATGGCATCGTCGATCTATTGAAATAGGTAATCGTTAACCTACAATTTGAGCCACGACGGGAGTGCTAGTAGCCTGTGGCAGGGTTGCTGCCACACCTCTCCCTCAATATCCCGGGTTGATGTGCATGGCCCCTTTACTCCTAATATGAGTATGATTAGCAAGAAATTTTCAATCTGCATCCATCAACGAAACATGTCAATGATCCACAAACAACATCATAATATACCCAGTCATATGTCACATATGCAATAACATAAATACCCAAACCATATACAATTCACTCCCTGACTCGATTTGGAGTCCAAGGAGGTCAATCGATGCCATTGGAATCCTGAATCTGTAAAGAGTCCTGCACATTCAAGAGAAACTAGTAAATAACACATTTCTATACATAAGTAACATAACATAACATCATAATCCACAATCTCATCATCATAATCCATAAGCAAAGCAGACAATCATATAATGAACTGGATCACTTGCACGCAAGTGTCCTCAAAGAATAAGTCACATCAGGTGCGGAAAAGAGTGGGATGTTACAATATTCAATATTGGATAGTTATCTACAACAACAAGGGTTCAATAAAGGCAATGCAGACAACAATCTTTACATAAAGGCAAATCAAGATAGTATATTGATAATTGAATTTTATGTTGATGACATTATTTTTGGAAGTGATTATGATATGATGAGTCAAACTTTTTCTAAATACATGCATAATGAATTCAAAATTTCATTACTTCCATCAAGACTGGATGTGATGCAAGCAGTTGGACAGGTTGCAATATTTCAATAAGCACCGAAGGAAACACATGTTATGGAAAAAAAGAGAATATTCGGATATCTCAAAGAAATAGAAGACTATGGATTATGGTATCCTAAAGGGAATGATCTATCTCTAATTGAATACACATATGTGGTTTGGGAAGGAAGTGTTGATGATAGAAGAAGTACAAGTGGAATAACCTTCTACTTGGGTGATTGTCTGGTATCCTGGTTGAGTAAGAAAAACTCTTCAGTATCATTGTCCACAACATAAGCAGAGTATATTGTAACAACAACATGTTGTACATAGGTTATTTGGATAAGTAAACTTTGTAGGACATACAAGTGGAATATGATGAGCCTATTATGATATTATGTGATAACACCAGTGCTATAAGTATCTCTAAGAATCCAATGATGCATTCCAAGATGGAACAAATTTTGATCAAGTTTCACTTTCTACAAGAATAAGTTACAGAGAAGAACATAAAGGTATAGTATGTTGGGACAAAAGAAAAGATTGCAGATATCTTCACCAAACCTCTTCTGAGGTAAACTTTTGAGTATCTTCGACAGAAACTTGGAGTAATTTCAGCCCCACATTGATCTAAATGGAAGTTTGCACAATAAGATAGGGGGAGAGCAGCAGTAATCATGAAAGACTTGAATTGTTTTTAATGCTTTATATCATAGATTTACATGAGGAAGCACCATGGAGAGAAACATCAGTAGATATCAAAGGCTTATAGATAGGGGGAGCAGCCCCAAGGTGAAGCCACCCTTTTCCATTAATGTCAAAGGGGGAGAGAAAAATAGAGGCATGGAAATGAAGAGAAGAGTCATGAAGATAGGGCCAGCCAACATGAGAATGAATGTTTCCATCAACCATGTCTAAGTGTTGTGTCTAAGTGTTTCCAGCAATGCCAAAGGGGGAGATTGTTGAAATATTAGTTGTTGGAAGATTGGTTGTCATTAATTGTTGAAAGATTAATTTTTGTTAAATTGTTGAAAGATTGGTTGTCATTTATGTCAACCCTTGAACAAGAAGTTAACAAGTTGCATGTCAAAGTTAAGTAGTTGTAAACAAAAGTTAACAAGTTGCATGTTAGTTGCATGTTTAAGTAACTATAAACAAAAGTTAACAACTTGCATATCAAGGTAAAGGAGTTGTAAACAAAATTTAACAAGTTTCATGTCAAGGTAAAGGAGTTGTAAACAAAAGTTAACAAGTTTCATATTAAAGTAACTGTAAACAAAAGTTATCAAGTTACATGTCAGTTACATGTAATCATGATATCCTCATTAAAAAAAAGATAAAAGTCAATTGAATATCACTTATGGGGATACTAATTATCATATCTGAAACTAATAAGTGGAAGTCAACGAATTCAAGTGATTGTAGAAGTTTACAGGAGCCAAACATATGGAGAAGTGTTACAGATCCTGGTTATTTTTGTAAATCCACAAGTTTCAGGAGTAAAAGTGCATACATCCATGAGCTTCATTAGGGAAAAGTGTGGACATCTGCAAGAAGACAGTGTATGGGTCATAGACCTGTGAAGAAAAATTGTTGAAGATCATAGATCTAAAACCTAGGTCAGCTACAGGTTGAAGTCTTGATAAGATATTGAAATCAGTAGCAACAAAAGAAGTATCAGAAACAACAAAAACAACAAGTTATAAATTACAACGACATAGGTAGTGACAAATTGTATTTTAGGGTGGTTGTACGATGAAAAGAAAGGGGGTTGTAGCCTCCTTCCGGTTGGATCCGGTAAATTAGGGAGTTGAAGCTTCCTTCATGTTGCAGTCTATAAATAGGGGGTTGGAGCCTCCTTCCAGCTATAGCTGGAGAAATAGGAATTTGGTTCTTCCAATGAATGTACTCTTTGACAAATAAGAAAAACATTATGTGGTTTTCTCCTGCATTGGTTTTACAAGTAAAATTCTGGTGTATTATGTTTATTTGATGTTTATGCATTGAATTATGGTGTTGATGATATATTGAATGCTAATGAGAAACTATTGAAAATTATTGGAGGTTTTATATTTTGATTAAAAGTATTAATTGTTCTTAGAATAATTCAACCCCCCTCTCAGTATTCCAATAGTGACTTGTTGTTGAGAGCTACAACAGTATTGTCTACGACTAGGAGGAACATCTAAGGTTTGTAGCTAGTTGGTTCTTCCCTAAACAGTACGTGTCATTATTAATATTGTGCTTTCACTGTTGTGATTAAATGTGTGTGAATTGTGTTTATTTATTTTTTGTTAATTATCCATATGATGCACATTTTATTTGTGAATGCATTGTGTTATTAACTATGAATTTATATGAATATGCATGGTGGGCATGATAGTGTTTAGCTAGTATAGTTGTAGAATATGTAGGGAATAATTTACAGAGTGGTACCAGATCCATGTTGAGTGGATTTGTGTTGATACCATAAGAGTTTCTCAAGTGGTGTGATACAGTATGCGGGCATGGGTACACTACATTGTGGTATTAGAGCTATGCCAGGTCATTTTGGAGGTAGTGGAACTAAGCTTGGGGTTGGGTACGTTACAAAAATGAAGCATGCAAAGGCATTCAACAATTCATCATATCTTGAAAACTTTAAAGAGCCTTTCTTCAAACCTTTCTCTAGTGTCCAATATATTGAGACTCCTCAAATATTAAAAACAACCTATTTAAGTGATAACCATGGTTTTTTTTTTTAGTCACAACCATTAGCACCAAAATTGAATAGGAATGACACACTCGTTTGTGACCTCTTCCTTGAGAACAATACAATATGTTTATTTCTAAATTTATAAATCTAGAAATCATATGGGAACCATTTGATGGTGAGGAGCAGTTTAGAAGTCCTCAAACATCTCTATATAACACTTTTTAACAAAGTAGAGTTAGTGAAATTCATGAGTCTTAATAACATAGTCTACGATGCATGGACTATGACAAAAGAAAAAACAACAAGACAAAGAAAACAAATTAGCATGTTAAGGAAAGTAATGCATACTATCATGATTCTCAAATTAAAAAACACATCCAATTAATATAAATTTAGTGAGAAAAATACATCAATTAAATGTGTGAAATAACAAGCAAAGGGAGAGTAAATTCTAATAGACAAGGCTCATTAAATTTTTTAAAAGAGTGATGATCTGGATTTATAAATGGAACAAAATGAAATACAAAATTATAAAAAGAACACAGAGATACAGTGAAACTGGACTTCTATTAATAAATGAAATGTGTTGAACTGTAAAAATGTAGAATGGAACAAACTCAAACTCACTTGAATGGTGGTATCTTATCTCTGAGAACAAATGCGATGGGTGCATGCATTCACCAGAGCGCATTACAATGAGGACGAAAGGCCTTTTTATCATAAATAAGCAATGAGAAATCCCTAGACATCCAAAATGTGCGTAACCCTAGGAGACGAAACTCCAAAAGGCTTGTGGGCCCCAATGGGGTTAGTTGGTATGCCAACTTCCTGGGGTCGTAAATTTTGCATATGATCTTTGTTTGGTGTGCTCGATAGCTCATTGGAAAGGTCTACCTAAGGAGTAAAAATTCCATCCATCCCATACCATATCTTTGGCTAATGTATGGGTTTTGTTTCACCCAAAAAAAACGTTGTTTAATGCCTCAAAATGGCCCCAAAAGTTCAGGACCCGAAAAAAGTGTAGTAAAACTGCCAATATGGAAAACTATGCTTTGAGCCAGTGGAATAGGTGGGTGCCCACTGATAACCACCTAGATCAATCCCCCCCGCTTAGGAAGTAATGGTCTCCATTGTGTTGAGTGCCCCCCATCAGATGGGTAAACTTCTATTGAACTTGGCCCTAGGTGAGCCATTTTCCTTGGTGTAGGAGCTGACATGTTTTGATAACCTGATAAATATGGATCCTTTGTTGGTGAGTGCCCTTAACCTGTGTGTCCTTGATGTAGTCAATGGTTTCCTATTCCATGGAGATGGGTTTTATCTTTGTCAATTTCAACTGCTATGTTATCTTCGATGTGTCCAATAATGGTGGAAAATATGGCCGAAGGAGGTCCACATTGAACACTGGGTGCAAGCCAAGGAAGGGAGGGATACTTAGCTCAAAATCATTGTCACCCATATCCTTGG
>SNQJ01S0226544.1:0-14602 GCA_010110895.2 Picea sitchensis | reverse complement strand
AAATATTCCTCTCTATCTCTGGAGAAAATGACTACGTTAGCCCCCAACTTATCTTTTTCCACTATGAGCTTACCAGGAGGGTCCTCTTGCCGACAGAGAGAATTTCAAAACTCAGTAGGTGATCTGGGTGTTTTAGGGAGATCATCTAGTGGTATTTTGCAGGTGGTTGTTGTTCGTAAACCATTGTGTGGGGGGAATCTTTGTGTAGAACCTTAGATACCAAACCACTCAAAGCGAAAATTGATTTTAGGGGTAGATATTGGGTTAAAGGATACAGTCAACCTGACACTTTTTTTATTGGTGGGTCACCTATCCTAGTGTTATATGTGCAGAAATTCCATTATAGATTGGGTTCATTCCACCTGTTTTCCCCTCTTGGGGTACGTGCTATAATTTATATTCATGATGAAGGGTCGGTTTGGTTTTCGGTTCAAAATCTTAGAGGATACCCTCATTGTCCTGGACAAGTTTTGGATCATTGATGGCTACAACTTGGTGCTAAAGCGTTGGAGAGTCATCTTTGATCTGGCACAAGGTTATTTCTGATTTCTCCACCTCTGGGTCTTGTTACCTGGTTTTCTAATGCATTTATGGAACACGAAGGCTTTGGAAGCCATTGGAAACGTTCTCGATTGTTTTATTAAAGTTGATGAATAGTCACTTTTATATTCAAAAATTGGATTACTTGGGTATTCCTTTTAGGTGCTCCTATTGTCGAAAGACAGACCATCCGAGAAGATACTGTCAAGGTTTTACTGAGGAGGAGGAGTCAAAAGATACAATGCTTAAAAATTCGATTAGAACTGAATTGTCAGGAGTGGAATCCCTTGATTTAAGCACTAATTAATCAAATGCATAGGGAGCTAACCAACCAGTTTTTTCAAACATAGTTACAGGTAAGTTAAAGACTATCTGTCCTACTCTCTTTCTTTCATTATTGGCTTGGGAACGAGATACATTGGACTCCTCTATTCTCCCGGGTGTTGGGATTCTGAATTTGTCCTTTGTTGATAATTTACCGGTTCGGGAGGGTTTAAATTCACTTGTTACAAACCATATTGTTCCTGTTGGTGGTGGGGGGGGTTACTGGTAATTCTTTATCTAATTTTTTGGAATCTCGGGGAGCAAGTGGAACTACAGGTGACACTGGGGGGGATTGTTCCATTCCAGTAGGAACTTTTTCTAGTGGGGAGGAGGTCTCGAGGGGAGGAGGTGGTGTGATTAGTGAGTCGTAGGGGGACATAATCCTTCCGAGCTTTAGGGAATCAGAAATTGGTGAAAGTTCCATTGGAGTTGTGTTGGATACCTTGATTCCTTCCTACAAAGAGGCTCTCTCTCCTATCCCTATTCCTACCTTTCAGGGGAGAAATATTTATCGAATATTGGAGCCTGGTGGGGTTTTAGGCCTTTTGGAAATGATAGGGGAGGGTTCTGGGAAGGATTTTACTTGGTATAAGGGTTTGGGGTATGAGATCTCTCTTATAAAAACTCATAGTGCGCATAAAAAAAGCAGACTCCACTTCTTCAACTCCTGAGGTACATATTCCAAATTTCATTGATAATGGGGTGCTTAGAGGCATGGAAGCCCTAGCCAGGGAAAATTCATGATCTTTCTCTCCCAAAATATCATATGGGTGGGGGGGACCCTGAAACCTTCCTCCTTTTGAAGACTACTTTGTAGGACTTCTCCAGATATCATCTTCCTACAAGAAACATTGGTTGATGAAAAAAAGGACAGGTTATTTATGAACACCTTTCGATCCTCTTGGCTAACCTGTGTTGTAAGCTCAGTTGGAAGTTATGTGGGACTTTTAGTGACTTGGGATCCAAATAAATTTGATCTAGATCCTTATCTTTGTTGTGGTGGAATTTTCCTGACAGTTACTTGCCTGGAGAACAAAAAGTCGCTCTCTCTTTTAAATGTTTATGGACCTTGTTCTAACAGAATTTTTTTTGGGGACAAGGTGGCTTCCAAGAGTCTGCTACCCCACAAAAATATGATAGCAGTAGGGGATTTTAACTTCACTATAAATTTTGGGGAGGTTTGGGGTGATTCGACACAACTAGACCAACTGGAAGGCTATTTAAATAAGTTGTTTTTAGAAAATCGACTTGTGGATATAGTTCTAGATGTTCTAGCTCCAGCTTGGCGAAATGGCAGATCAGGATCAAAAAGTATCTCAAAATGATTGGATCGGGTATATATGTCTCAATATATCATAAATGGTGAAGGAAAATTAAGGTCATGGGTGGACTATCCATACCTTTCGTATCATGCACTAGTCTTGGTGCAACTCGATACTCATCCTTTTCCGACAGCATACCCTTTTAAATTAAACTCGTGGTGGTTGCTTGAAGAAGAGTTTACTAATATAGTAAAGGAAGTCTATAATGATCCTCAATTTGTGTTAGAAATTGGGGTACAAAAAAGATTATTTTGGAAACTGAAGTCATTAAAACAATGCAGCAAAATCTGGGGAAAAGAACAAAGAAAGAAAAATCTTTTAAGATTAGAACAATTGGAGGGAGAACTACATAACTTATTATAGGTGGTTTCGAAGGAGGTGTGGATTCAAGGAAGGGACAATCAGTTAAAGAATTTAGAGGAAGAGAAAAATACGATCGTATTATCTGAAGAATAATTATGGAGACAACAGAGCAGAGCCATCTAGATAAAAAGTGGAGATCAAAATACAAAATGTTTCCATCACTTTGCAAGCTCTAGAAGGAATAATAAACATATCTGGGAAATTAAGGATGAGAACGAACAAGTTCACTTCAGACAAGATGGTCTCAAAAGAGAGGCAACTAGATATTTCAAAATGTTTTATGAGGCATTGGTACATTCAAATATTCTTGATCAAGTTTACACAACCAGACTTTTTTCTCGTTTTGTCACTGCGAAGGACTCGATATTTCTTGATAGACCCTATTCAAAGAAGGAAATTTGGGAAGTCCTAAAGTTATTTGCAAAAGACAAAATCCTAGGGCCTGATGGTTGCACAGTTGAGTTATTTAATCACTCCTTTGACTTAGTTGGTGATGAATTGCTGGAAGTGGTGGAAGATACTAGGAAACGAGGCAAAGTGATAAGATCTTTAAACTAAATTTTTTTGGCTCTAATTCCAAAAGTAAATAATCCTTCTACTTTTGGTGACTACATATATATTGCTCTTTGTAATCTGTGTTATAAAATCATCACAAAGATTATTTAAAATAGGTTAAAACCTATAATTTCGCAGACTCTGTCGGGAGAACAATTGGGGTTTTTAAAGGGAAGACAGATTCTGGATGCCATTGGCATGGCCCATGAATGTTTACACAACATAAATTTGAAAAAGTTGAAGGATATAATCTTGAAACTAGACCTAAAGAAATATTACGACTGTATTGATTGGGACTTTTGAAACTTGACTCTTATACAAACATGATTTAGTCTACAAACTACCAAATGGATAATGAGTTGTGTGACCAGTGCAAATTTTTCAATCCTATTAAATGGGGAGACATCTCCATTTTTTCAGAGTGGTATAGGTCTAAGACAAGGCTTCCCATTATCTCTGTTGTTGTTTATTTTAATTATGGAAGGACTTAATCTACTGTTAAAAAAAGGACAGGACGAAGGGAAGTTGTCAGGGGTGAAGGTTTCTAGGATAGTTAAGATACTCCATTTGTTCTTTGTGGATGATGTCCTTATCATGAAAAAAGCTTCATTATAGGAATGGAAGGAGATAAAATACATTCTAATTATCTTTTGTAGTGATTTGGGATTGATGATAAAGTGGACAAAGTCGAACTTTCATTATGCAGGAATACAAGGGCAGTCTTTAGAAATATTTAAAGAAGTCTTTCCTTACAACTTTGCTGATCTCTCGGAGGGATTTAGATACCTCAGATACTTCCTAAAGATGATTCGTACAAGGTTGTAGAATGGAAATGGCTATTGGCGAAGTTTGAAAAAATGATTGGACATTGGTGCAATATATGGCTATCTCTAGGAGGCCGCTTCACTCTAATCAAAGCAGTACTTGAATGTCAACCTGCATATTGGATGGCACTAGAATCCATACCAGTCTCGGTACTTGATAATATTAGAAAGTTAATTTACAACTTTCTTTGGTCAGGCTGTAGAGAAAAACAACATTTTCATTTGTGTAGTTGGGAAATTGTATCCAAACTAAAGTTCCTAGGTGGTTGGGGTTTAAGAAATATTTTTCTCTTTAATAGAGTGTTGGCAGCTAAATCCCTGTGGCGGGTGTTGATGAAGGAGGGTATATGGAATAAGGTAATAAAAGACAAATATAGTCCATATTGTTTGATATCTACTTGGTTCATAACAACTTCAAATAGAGTGATATCTGCCTCACAAACATGGAAAAATCTATTACAGTCTTTAAATTTGATTACTCGTTGGCTGAGTTGGAGTCCTGGGTCTGGTCACTCGGTAATTATAGGAAAATACTGTATCAAGAACTTTTAACATCCATAAACCAAGAAAACATAAGTTACCTCTACTAGGCTAGATGTAATAACAAGCCTGGGTTTATAACTGTGAACTAGAAAACTAGTGTTCAGCTCAGACTCACTCGTGAATTGGCACTGGAATGGGATGTCTATTGTAGGGCCTTAATAGGATCGGGTGTGCAGCTCGAGAATTAAGATGATGAGCTCAAGTGGATAAGAGGAGATAAATCATGTATTATAATAGTAAAAAATTTATATTGTGCCTTAACAAATAAAATTTGGTAACAGTCTATTGGTGGCTGGAGGAGACATATGTGGACTTGGGACATTTCTCTAAAAATCAGACTTTTCAATTGGTTATCTATTGAAAATAAAATCCTTACATGGGATATCTTGCAACGAAAAGGTTGAATCATAGAGGGAAACTCCATGTAGCATCCCTAGTGGGTTGGAAGGACAGAATCAAAGAGCTCACAAAATCTTTTAGGGATATCAGGTACTCTCATATTTAACGGGGACTAAAAAAGGACGCAGATGTACTCTCAAGGAAGGCTATCTAGAAGAAAGAAGGGAAAATCGCCTACAACCTTTGGGTAGATGGAAATGAGGGCCCTACCTTTTTCCTAAATCTATATTAGCATATTTGTTCTTCTTATAGTGGTTTTTCAAATCTTAGAGAAAGGTGACAAGTATTTTGGGGTTACACATTTTTGAAAGTTGATTAGGGAAACACTGAACATTAGTTTTTTTTATTTGGGATACCTTTTCTCCCATCAAGTTTGAGAGCTGAATTGGACCCAGTACCATTTCCATCCAAGTATAGTTTTGAGGATGTAGATTTCTAGCCAAGTCTTTTTGCCATGTGTACACAATTATAAATTAATATAATGAGCAATTTTTTGTGAAAAAAGAAAACTTTGTGCATTTATGTATATGCCCATTATTTTTATTTAATATAGATTTTTTTTTCCATTTGTATTTCATGTTGCGTAAGAGTTACGTTATCTCTAATAAAAAATACATTAAAAAAATTTCTATCTACTTAAAATATTCTATATATTATTAATAATTAACATGTAAAATCATTTATGATATATATCCACTAAAAACCAGATTGGCACATGTCAACAAACAAAAATGTGAGATAAAGCTAAATATGAAAAAATATAAAGTAAAAGCATTTCATAAAGGCATAATAATTCAAAAAAATAATAGAATATATAAAGTACGATGTTCATTCCGACTTAAAAGTCAATAACAATGAAAATAATTATAAGTTAACTTTTCTATATTCTAAATATTATAACGTCTTAATATTTAAAAAGTCTTATGGTACATTAAAATGTCTTAATGATTGAAAATACTTATTGTACTTAAATGAGAAGACATAAAGGTGATTGATTATAGAGTGTGATGTATATTCATAATCTAATAATTGGTTTTAACAATCATAATACTTCTTGGAACACAATTATAATTCATTTCAATGTACCAACAACAGGAAATAGTTTGTTTTTAATTGTTCAAAGGAGTACATATATTTTAATTGTGATATTCAAAGAGACATGTAATCATAGTCTTGGTCTTGTAGGAGACATGCAATCTTCCTAATGAAAATATAACTTTAGCGTTAACTTTAGGAGACATGTAACCCTTCCTACAAAGAAAACACACTCACAACCCTTACTATCCCATATCATTTAAATTTTCATTAATAGTAATGACCTAGGGCTTAAACACCATATTAAAAATTTTCTTTTAAGAAAGGCACATTGCCAAATAAACCTATTTAATTGAGAAATAGATTTTAAACTACTTCCAAAAGGATTTTCTTGTCCAAAGGGTTTTATAACCACCATTATACTTATTGCAATGGTTAAATATGCTCATCATAATTATAATAATTATATAAAATACAAGGAAGGTTTTTTTAGTGTTGTATACAAAATACTTGTCATTAAACTTATTTTTAATTAAGAAAATTAATTCTCTCATGAGTGGAACCATGTTCCATAGTAGATGTGGTTGGTTCTATAACATTGTAGAAGGTTATATAGTGCATTCTTATCCTCTATAACAACTTGTAAGGTTTTACAATATATATTTAATCACTAGAAGAGCCTTATTAGTAACTTGTTGTTATAGCCTTATTTGGTCATATTTATCTAGACACACTTCACTTAGCCATACATTTGTGTTTTTGCAATTTTTCACCATTTAAAGCATTGTTTTCCCTTTTTTGTGCTTACTGAGACTTAGCTTAAGGAAAATTGTAGGCACTTGCTTCTTGCATTAAAGACGCTCACATGTGCATCATGAGAAAGTGAAAAAAAATATAAAAAAAACATACATTAAACACATACTCCTAAGCAAAGGACATGGGGTCTGCACACATGAAAAACCCTAATCTTCCTTCCTAATTGTCTTAATTACTTCTACTTAGTATAAGTAAGAATGACTTATTGGGAGAGAGAAATAGGGGATAGACTTATGTAAGCAAGGTTGTGTTGGAAGAATATATAGAGGAGAATTCATGTCGTTTGCATTGGTTTCCCCCCTTTTAGAGCCCCTTGGTTATGAGTTTGATGTTGGCTTTGTGTTGGGCCTAAACGCCATCTTATTTCTCAAGTAGAGTAAAGTTAGCAAGTATAGGCATAACATTTGTGAATAAGCACACTAGTTTAGAGGAACCCAGACTCAAGTGATGAAGGTGTCGATAGTAGATAACTAGGTATCATTTGTAATTTCTCTTTATTTTCAATAAATTATGAAGATCTTTGTTCTTCCTCCACCCCTTCCTCCACCTTGCAAATCTAATTGCAAAGAGTTGAATGATTTTGTGTTTAATATTTGATTTGATTTGGAATTTGTTAGAAAAATAGGATCACAGAGAAATAAAATAAAACACAAAAGATACACAATACAATAGAGACATATATATACGTGGTTCACCCATTGTGGGCTACATCCACTAGATAAATTTCCAGGTCCTTCATTTTTTATTATCCAACAAATGAAGGGATACAACCTACAACATATCCGTTGTAGCTTATTCTTCTTTCTCTCATAGTTTCCTCTCTCAAAATACAATATTCACTCACTCACACAACCGCAATACAATTCCCTCATACATAAAAGAGGGTTTTCTTCTAGGGAATAAATACCTAACATAACTTCTACTATCATATCTATGAAATTATAATGAACGATCCTGATGGAATATGAAATTACAATATTTTACAAGGGAAATTTTCCCAAATTTTCACTTCGGGGCACTACCCCTGAATCCCCCACCAGGGGGGGGCGGCTCCATCAGGTAATGGGATCCAAATGTGACTGAAACAAGACCTATGAATCGAGAAGATAATCAGGCTCCATAATCAACAATCTCCCACTTCAAGATTGATCACAACAAATTCACTGTTGTTGTACCTATTGGACTATGATCCACCTTGGATCTGGAAAATTTCTCATCTTCACCTTCATGCTTGAAGAGAAAATGAAACTAAGTAGGAACTTAGTTTCTCCCTTGTTACTACCTTTGTTAACATGTCTACAGGATTCTAGCTAGTATGTATCTTTTCCAACTTCAATTTTCCATCTTCCAAAACAAATCATATGAAATGGTACCTGAGTTGTATATTCTTAGTCTTAGAATGGAAGGATGAGTTCTTTGCAAGATGAATGGCAGTTTGGATGTCACAGTGCAACCTTCTATTCTCCTCCTTCTTTTCCAATTCCTCCATAAAACTAAGTAACCAAATCATCTCTTTACTAGCCTCTGTAGTAGCAACATGATCTGCTTCTATTGTTGAAAGTGCAACAACCTTTTGCAGTTTTGAAATCCAACTTATTGTAGTTCCACCTATAGTAAAAACATACCATGTGGTGCTTCTCCTACTATCTTTATCACCTTCCATATATGAATCAACATGTCCCTGTAGAACAATTTTTGAACCTCAAAAAATTAATGCATGAGTAGTAGTACCTCTTAAATACCCAAGAATCCACTTTACTTCCTCCCAATGTTCTTTACCTGGATTGTTGATATACCTGCTCACAACTCCCACTACATGTGCAATATATGGTCTTGTGCACACCATAGCATACATCAAGCTACCAATTGTTGATGGATAAGGGACCCTGGACATTTATTTTATCTTATCTTCTATATTGGGACACATTTCCTTGGTTAATCTGAAATGGCTAGCCAAATGTGTACTAATTGGTTTTTCATTCTGCATTCTAAGCCTCTCCAACACCTTCTCTATGTACTCACCCTGAGACAATGTTAGTTTATGATTTTTCCTATCTCTTTTTATTCTCACACCAATGATGTTCTTTGGAGCACCCAAATCCTTCATCGCAAATGACTTAGCTAATTTCTTTTTTAGCACATTTATATCCTGCATGTTAGACCCTGCAACAAGCATGGCATCTACATACAATAGAAAGATAATATAGTTTCCATTTTCTAGCCTCTTAAAATAAACATAGTGATCAGAATGACATCTACTATAACTTTGTTCTATCATAAACATGGAAAACTTCAAATACCACTTCGTTGAAGCTTGTTTTAGGCCATACGAGCTCTTCATCGACCTCCATACCAAATTCTCCTTTCCTTTGACCTCATACCCCTGTGGTTGTTGCATATAAATCTCTTCCTCCAAATCCCCATGGAGAAAANACTTCAAATACCACTTCGTTGAAGCTTGTTTTAGGCCATACGAGCTCTTCATCGACCTCCATACCAAATTCTCCTTTCCTTTGACCTCATACCCCTGTGGTTGTTGCATATAAATCTCTTCCTCCAAATCCCCATGGAGAAAAGTTGTTTTTACATCTAACTATTCAAGATGCAAATCTCCTACTGCTAAAAGACTTAAAATAGTCCTAATTGAAGTCATTTTAACAAAAGGAGAAAATATTTCATCAAAATCAATACCTTTCTTTTGTTGAAACCCTTTTATAACAAATTTATCCTTGTACTACTTTTTGCCTCCATCTTCTTCCTTCAACCTGTAAACCCATTTATTCTGCAATGCTCTTTTTTCTGTAGGAAACTAAACCAAGTACTAAGTCTAGTTATTTACCAAGGAATCCATTTCCTCTTTCATGCATTTCTCCCACTTCTTTTTAGTGTCTACCTGTATTTCCTCTTCATAACTTTCTAGTTCACCAGATTTAGTCAACAATAAGTAATACAATGAAGGAGAGTATCGTTTAGGGTGTCTAGTTAACCTACTAGATATTTCAACAACACTTGCAAGAGATTGAGGTACCTGCTACTACTGTTGTTGTACATTTTTATTTTCTGGTACCTTTGGAATTTCATTTTCTTTAATTTCATCAAGCACTGTGTATTCTATGTTTTCCTTTTCCTATTTCCTTCCCTGCAACTAATGTATGTACATGACATTTTCATTGAATACCACATATATACTCCTAATTATATTATGATTTTCATAATCCCATCAACGATAACCAAAATCATTAACATTGTATCCAATAAAGGTACACTTCTTGTACTTTTCCTCAATCTTTGTTCTATTTTGTTTATCAATATGGACAAATGCTTCACAACTGAAAGTCGTCAGAAATGAGTAGTTTACCTTTTTACATATCCATGCCTCCTATGGAATTCCATCATCCAAGGATCTTGAAGGCCCTCTGTTTATTAAGTAAACAATAGTATCTACAACATTTTCCCAAAACTGTAAGGGAAACCCAACATGCAATCTCATACTCCTTGCACGTTCCATGATTGTCTCAGTCATCCTATTCGCACTCTCTAAATTTTTTCTGGCTGAATAGAAAAAACGACAGAGGTAACTGCTTCAACCAACTTTAGAGCTGAGGCACTAGCCTGCTCAACTCAGAGAGGTCTCTCTCGTGTAACTTGATGTTTCTTTGGAAATCATTGGCTACATTTGGTTTTTTGGGGGGGGTATTATAAAGTTGTTGAAGAAGTGGGGGTGACATTGGGGCTATGGAGTCAGAAATAAATAATGCAGTAGCAGGTCATTAGAACTTATCTAGAGGAGAAAGGCTAAGTGAGGCAATGAGTCTGAGTTTTCAAATTGAAATTTGCATGGCAAAAGAGGAAAAAGGAAAACACATAACTATTTGAGAGCATATTAAAATGAATTATGAAGTAGTTGAGAAGAGAATCACATAAATTTAAATTGCTTAGTCTAGAGCATTAGCAGACGAATTCCAAACTTTTAAATCTCCAATTTAAAAGAGGAACTTGCAAATGGAATTTTAAAGACACGGGAAACACACACTATGAAAGAAGACAGAACTCATATCACAGCCAATTCGAATCTTTTCATAAACAATTCAAAAATTTGCTTATGCATCATATATTCAGTTTAGTTCCTTGATCTTACAAAGTCTACCTGCAACAAGGGTAAGCCCCCTCCTTCTCTCATGCCTTCTATATCCTCGGGATGATATATATATATATATAGAGGATTTACACATGGAATTCAAAATGATTAAACTTCCCCATAGTTCCAAATATAGAGGTTGGTTACAAAAAGGAGTAATGCATAACGACAATTTTCCTATTTTATAGGGATTGTTACAAACAGGTTTGACATATCTGAGGCTTTTTCTTTGAACACCATATGTCCAAAATTTGCTATAACGTACTAAATTCCACTTGAGAATTTATTCCATCTTGGTAATTTCCTCTTTTAGAGTGTTCAACCAGACTGGTTGATTTTCCCCAATGCTTTCGATCGCCTCAGCTATGGTTTCTGCCTTCTGTCATTTGCTCTGTTTCTTCTTCACTGCTCACTTGTAGAGTTCATCTGTGTGTACGTTGATGATTAGGTCCCTCATAATAGGATTTAATCTGACCCCTGATTCTGGTTCTATCGCAGGGTCAGTATGGAATTTGGTTGCCAATATCTGCGCAATCGACCTTTCTTTCTTACTCATTGATAAGCTTGCCATGTTAGTTGAAAACCCTATTTTACTGGATATTGTTTGACTGGATTTGTCCATGGATTCCCACTTTGCAGAGACCACGATTTTTATTTCCCTTAAATCTACAGACATCAGGAAATTGATCCATTTTGAGATTACTTTGCTTATGAATGAGACGACGATTTCCCAATGCAAAATAACACCACCCATATTTGAAGATCGGTAGTCCTTAAGTCTCAATCATGAATTACTGAAAAGATTACTTGAAGGTACGTTGGTTTATCACACATGGCCAATCTATTTCAAATGATGATCCTTTGAGTTAGTTATCTAGCAGCGTTCACCTGACATTACACCAATGTGAAGTATCTGAACGAGTGGCATGAGGTGATTTGACCAGCCACTACCTTCCCCCACATGGATTGTTGATTTGATGTATTCAAATGACATTAGAACACATGACATTGGGGCTTTGGGAAAATAGTTTTAGGCAGACCACTTTCTGCCTCGATATACCTCTGAAGGTGCCACACGTCCATAAATGAAACCGCAATATTTTTCCCTGGTTTGCCTCTGCATAATTAAACTCCGCGCTATTTTGCTTCCCGATATGGGTTTCAGTCGTTGATCTCAGCTGCTTCAAGATCCACGGTTCATTGGATCCTCTCCTTTACACTCCTTCTATATTCATCCACATGCCACCACATATGACCTGGACCTCCAAATTGCACCATGTCTCTACATCGCTTTAGTCCCCTGCTAAATCTGAAACTCGGATTTCAAGTGTAATTGTTATGGTAATAACATAGGCTCCAACTGGGGATGCTATCCTCCCTGTGAGGTAGCAAAGAACTGTAGACCCAATGCCTTCTTCGTTGGGTGGATTTCAAAACATGTCTGTGTATCCTGTTACGTCTTGGACACTGAACGTCAAATTTTAAAACCGAACTTTTCAAACTGCTCTCAACTGGACACTGAAACAACACTGCTAGGATTCAACTATACATACTACTAAAAATTTAAACAATGCTTGATAAACAAGCTTATTCACACACCCCTACCTACCATAACTACTAAAAAGGACTGTCAGTCAAGTGAAATCGAAATTCCAATGTAGCCATGACAACATTCTATCCACTGTTCATTTTCTTTGCACTTGTTTGTTCCAAAGATTTTTTGCTGATAATTGGTTCAAAATTTCATCCATAAGTCCAATTCTTAAAAAAATAAACCCACCTAGACTGTTCACTTCCTCTAATAGGACCGGAAATGGATCTTCTAAAACATGCACAAAACAACTATCATGCTTCACTTCTTTCACTGTATTTTCATTTTCAGATGATTTAACTTGTTGAAACTGAAAGATCCACTAAGAAG
Source organism: Picea sitchensis (assembly GCA_010110895.2). Classification (NCBI taxonomy): domain Eukaryota; kingdom Viridiplantae; phylum Streptophyta; class Pinopsida; order Pinales; family Pinaceae; genus Picea; species Picea sitchensis. Next base: position 1,822 of record SNQJ01S0226544.1, on the reverse strand, counting down.
TCTGGTAGTAAGGATTTATTGAGTCATAAGGCAACCATGGCTGGAGAACATCATCTGGTGTAAAAAGACTCATATTTGATACAAACATTTCTTTGTTTCAATCCATTATTATTTTTAGATTCTGATTGTAAACCTTCTTCATATAATGTGTCGTGGGATCATGAATCATATGAAAGAATGTTTCCTCTTCAGGGGTCAAGAAAAAAGAGCAAGCATCCTTCACAAGTGTTTTTCTGTTGCTTGGAGTCTCCATAGATGCAGTTTCAAAATCTGTATCCATGTCTAGGATACTTAGAAATAGGATCACTACGTCATTTTCAAGGGAAGAAAGACAACTTTGAAATACCTTGTCCTGTTGGATATATTGTTGGACATCTACCTTAGTCTCAGGAGAAGGAAATTGACTTTTAACAACAATATTTTGATCAACTTCTTCTTTGATTTGGTGGTTAAGCACATGTTGTAACTTCGAATTGGAATATCCTTTCAAGTAATCAACTACATCATCATTTAGTGTGTGTAGGTGTTGTTGGGCTTCCTTATTGATAACAATTTCCTCATGTAAATAATTGCTACTGTGAGTGTAGTCAAACTTCCTTGTTTCTTCTGTTATATGATGATTTGATTTCAACCATTCAAAGGAAGAATAACATAAAGGAAGATAGTTTTTATTTGTAAGTCCACTGCTTTCTTTATATTCAACATCATGCATGGAATCTTTCTGATTTGAAACATTGCAGATATTTTGTTTCAACAGTTCGAAAGAGGAAAAACACAATGGGAAGGTCCTTTTACCCGATTTCAAACTTTCTTCAATTTCTTCACTGTTATCATAGGCATGTTTTTCAATATCTTTGGATTGCTGAACATGCTCATTTTTAGCTTTATATTCGACCAATGGCTACACTTTTGAAATTACAAGATATTCTAAACAAAAAGTAATAGGGACATCAAACACTTGAGAAGAGTGTTGCAATATCTTGTCAATTTGTTTCATTGGTTTAGTGTGATTTTGCATCAGCACAAATTCATTTTCCTCAACAATGATCTTAGAATTTTCTTTCAACAATTTAAATGCAGGAAAGCATAAAGGTAGAGAATTCTCTTCAACCGATTCAATACTTTGCTCTTTGTAACGATGATACATAGGTTGATTCATCTCACTGTACTGTCGAAAAAGAACGTCTTCAACATCACAATCATCCTCATATTTGTCGTATATAGGCAAATTACTAACATCCGCAACATCATCTAACAAGAAGAAATTTGGAATATCAAATTTCTCTTCAATAGGCTGACTTGCAACCTCATATTCTTGATGGTCTACAAATGAATATATAAAACAATCAGCCCCTTTCTTGTCATGGGATGGATCAGAATCTGAATCAACACCTCCTCTTTCAACAAGTGGAATATAATTTTTTGCAAAATCAATGGCATTAAAAACTTCAAGAGGGCATATGATATTATGAACTCTCTGTTCAAGATTCAAATCAACCCTTTCTTGTTCATATTCACTTTCATATTCTTGAATACCCAACCCCTCATTTCGACTATATTCACATGCTTGGATATTGTGTTGAATCTCCTGGGCATCATCGAACATTTTCTATAAAGGCTTAGGTCTTCTTTCCATCAAGAGAAAAGACAAATATGGATGAAGAGTAGTTACATAATGGAGCATGGCAGCAGTTTCAGTGGGTTGAATTTCTTTGGAAAAATTGTAGTAAATACTAGAAAACCTCTTGCTGAATGTAGAAATAGTTTTATTTCTCTAACCCTTTAAGGCAAAGAACTCTACAAGTTGTAGATCCAAAGATTT